>OX454268.1:25730815-25943978 GCA_949715065.1 Periphyllus acericola
AATCTCCGTAGTAAAATATAGATTTTATATGTGCATATGTATGCACGTTACGTGTAAACATTTAAAGTCACACCACCCAGGCTTATATTTTACTACAAGGTAGTGCATCATCAACAGGGATTCCCTCGTGGCCCTTTTATACATCTTATTTGATTCATTACACGCTCATTCGGTTACCGCCAAGTCCCACTATAAGTACCTATACCTAGCCATGTGGTTTTGTCAAGTATTCGAAAATCCACTGTGTTATTGTTGTTGATTTTTTTCCCAAATACATAATGCGATACCTGAGTGGCTGAATAACCCGTTGCTATGCACTTGGTCGTTATTGACTGCAAACAGATCGCTTGCTTCTCGCGTTTATTTTTGTTTTTCACTAAGGCTACGGTTACTATGTATGCGAGTTCTGACGAAAATTTGTTCTGACGAGTTAGTTTGAAATCCTCGTCAGAACAAAGCAAACAACACTGTGCGCGTTTTTTGATATTCTGGTAGTCAGTACGTTTCTGCCAGATGGACGAACTTGATGAATTTTATTACTTCCTTGCATGTCCGTTAATGAAGTGATTGTTTTTAAATGGTGGAAAAACAGAGCACGTCGACCAGTTATTTTCTAGAAGAGACGACAAAGGAGAGTTTGAAATGTCCCACAAACACCGGTTCTCGTACACGAGAATGATTAATTTATTAGAATCTATGGTTCGAATAATTTTTATAATTTTAAAATTAATAATCAATTAATCAAATCACGTCAAAATAGCAGTTCGCACGAAAAAATCAAACTTGTTTGAACGCTCAACTGATTCTGACGACATCGTGTATGTTTTGACGTGATCGTCGCTGCTAGTGTAAACGCTCTCATTGGAAAACACGCGTTTGTTTGTTTATACGAATTCGTCAGAACAAATTTTCGTCACAACTCGCATACATAGTTACCGTAGCTTAATTCATACAAACATTTCGATTGACTGTAAAGACAATACAATTTGTTGGCATAAAGAACTCGTTGCAATATGAGTTCATTCTATACGGACTTGAGTACTTGACCAAAACGGTGACTATAAATCAAAAATTGTTCGACACTTATACATTTTACCGAAAAAGTCTAAGGTCGCTATTATAGTTTGTAAATACACACTTTCATATGAACTTATTTAGTATACGTATACTCTATGTTTAATTACCTTGAGATATCTATTTTAAATATTTATATGTTTATTGTTTATAAATCACTATAATCTATTTATTTTTTCGAAACCGGCGTTTGTCACTCGTCAGTATCTTAATATCACCATTAATTAAAGTTTTTTGTTATTGCACATCCCCTCAGCTTCTTCGAGCTGGATTAGCCATAATTTTTTGAGAATCATTTACACAACATGTATTCTGTTGCTGGAGGTGGCTAATGAATGTTTATAGAAGTTTTCGCGTCTCTTTGGTCACTTCGTTTTTTTTTTTGGGAGGACTCTACATTTCTTTAAAGTTTCCATCGGCGATTTCTCATTACTAGATTGCAGTTTTGCTACCATTTTTTCTAGGTCATACTATCGTTTTTATTTGTGTTCAAATAAACAATATGTTTCGCGGCGGATTTGCACTGACGTCCATATTTTGTATTATTTTAAATATAATGTTTGATATCATCCACGTATTTAATTTTATATGATTTTATATTAAAAACTTCTAAAATGAAAAAAAAAAAATACTGAGGAATTGATTTATTTCGAAGTGTTTTCATGTAAAATTTGAAAATATAAAAGAAACAAAAACAAATCACCATAAATAATCATATCGACAAAAACGTGTTTTCAATTCTCATAAAAAAAAAACCAATAAAGATATGTGAAGCAAGTGCGGGGACGGTTCTATCTCCCACAGGTGTCTGGAAATGCATAAAAATATTCCAAGCGGTAGAAGAAAATGTGTAAAAACTGGCGAAAACACGATAATACGTTTTCTACCATATGCTTTAAAACGCCGACGTTTTATCGTTTGAAAATACGAACCCGTATAGCGCCAGTGTCTAAACTGTAAGTTTATTTTAACAACTTATTTCACGTAAAAAAATTATGTTTTCATTTGAAAGAACAAGGTTTGTATAGCCACAGGACACCCTTAAGGCATGCAAAAAAAAATGTTATCGAAAATGTAGGTTTTAACTTTGGGGGTAACTTGAACATTAAAAAAACCAAAGCATTTTTACGTCCAAAAAAGGGGGTGAGCACGGTTAAAACCAACCCTGTATAGCTGTATATATATCTATATATATGGTTGAGGATTATTTCTACTGCACCCTTTCCGTGTACGTCCGTGGATAGGTACGCCACTGTACTGTCAGTACGCCCAGTAAAAGTAGTTTTAATAAAACAACGGGAATGACCGAGATTTAAAAAAAAATGTTTTTAATAACGAATGGTTTAATTAAAAACGCATAAGTATTTGAAACTTCTAGCCCGCTGACGTTTGCATGTTTTTAATTTAATAAAGGCCCGCAATGAAGATATTGTGCAACATCCGCGGGAACGACTAATCTGCGGTTAAGCTCGAATTCATCAATAACTGGACACCGTAAGTGTATACAAATGGTTTTTCAGTTTGATTGGTAACACGACGAAACGAACATAATTTGCGGAAAACACTTTTCGGACGAACAGAGCCTAATGATCGAGAATAATGTTTTTGTACTTCTTTTCCTCCAACGATCGTTCGACGAAAAAAATAACGTTCCTTATTTTTAGACATGACAACTAGTGTGTGTCTAACGAGTGCGACGAATTGTATTTTCAACGGCTAATACGTAATACTTAAATTTATTATGGTTTTATCCGGAAAACTGTATACTACGATTTTTCGTTCAAGCAAATTAGATTAGGCACGACATACAGTTTTTGTACGTACCCACTTTTTTTTTGTTAATAACATTTTGTCTTTGTTCTAGGAGAATAACGTCTTTCATCGGTGGTCACGTCGATTAATCACCTCGATCAATCATAATATTCACGCGTTCAACATTTACTTTTTCCAACCTTTTTACGTTTTCAGTTAATTGACATGTTATCAAAATGAAAGACGAGAATATATTATTATCTATGATGTAGCGTTGACGTTTAATCTGAATCTTAATTTAACAGAGCGGTGTATAAAACCACGTACACAATTTACACTATATTTTCAAACCGTTGATATGGAAAATGATTTTGTCAATGTGATAAACAGTCACGATTATTGCCAGATTATGTATGCGTCTATCGAAATCCGAGATGACAATTTTTATCGTTCGGCAAAGCAGTCTTCTGATCTTCTCGAGCCTATAATAATGGCGAACGAGATTAAGGCCATGCGCACACCGGATACGTTTTCGTACGAAAACGTACGTAGATGTACGAACGATCCCTGTCCTACCAAATACTATGTGAGCACGCAACTTTGACGTACGAAAACAATCCGAATTTGTCCGGATTTCAATAACGTTTGTACGTCGGAAATGGATAAATGAAAAATAGATAGTGAAAAATGTATTAGTTTAATTTACCAACACACATGTTTATGGGATCAAAGTGTTTCAAGGTATCACTTACGTGACCTTCATCGCAGGGCAAGGCAAGGAATATCCAAAGAAATGGAAATTACTTTAAATTTTACAAAAAAAAAAAATAAAAATAAATTTAACTTTTAATTTAAATATATTCCCCGCACTCATTTGGTTTTACGATAGTGACCACGACGCAGTCGTCTCCGGATTAGAAAATAATTAGCTTGAAGATACAGATTATCCATTGCGTTCCAGAACGTCACGAATGCGATATCACCGAAAAACTGACTATTTTACGGACAAAAACGTGTTCAGTGTGCGCATTCAATTCGTACGTTTTCGTACGAAACAAATTCGTATCCAATGTGCGCGCGGCCTTATAAGATCTCCCGTATTATATATTTGTGCTTGAATACTCGTCCAAGAGAAATACACTCAGTCAAGTGAAATTCTAGAAATTAACTTGAATCTGAAGGAAAAGAAGAAATTCAAATCACCAAGACGAATGAAATGCTGCGTAACCACTATTGACATTTTTACAGTAGAAATATCGGCGCGGTATAATTATTTTATAGACACACGTACTTTTTTTTTATTTCAAATTATATCTACGGTCACGTACACATCATAATAACAGCATATTAAATGGTTGTTCTCGTGTTTTGTAATTACGTGTGGTGGACGGGAGGGGGGGGGGGGGTTTGTACAATGTTTTTACGATCGTAATCCCGAAAATATATTATTTTAACCAAGTTCTCGCGTAAGTATTCTCTAACGTTTCCATTAATTTTTCATCGCGGTCGATTTGTATAGAATACACGCACTCGGTAGGTGCATATTATCAAAACGTAATTTACTCGTAAAAGGTCGCTTGCGCGTGCAGAGTAACCGGACGACGAGCAACAATAATCAATGGTGACGTAGTCGGACGTTTTAATATATCGCGTGGAAGGTTTAATATTATGTTTATTAAAATTCGAAATTGCTTTTCATGTGTAGCTAGCACGCAGAAATTAATACGTACACATATTATGTGCGCGTATAACAAGTGCTAACTTAGTTGTTAACACCCTAGCGTCGCCGTTCTACGTCTATCGTAGTTGTTCGGCCGCAATATGGAATTATTATCATTTCGGGCATTCGAGTACGTCTCGTTTTTTTTTTTTTATTTACGATGTGTTAAAATAATTGTACAAAAGATAAATGTATTGTGTTTTATGAGACGATAACAGCTTAATGTGTACTACTAGTCTTTACAATCAATGGTAATACTATACATTATATATAAATGTTTACAGAACAGTATTGTATTATACATATTATTATTATTATTTTTATTATTGCTTGTTAGGTACTTTTTTTTGGTTTAACGTCATCGGGCTGAACTCTAAACTCGTCCACAGATAATAATAATAACAATAGTGTGTTCAATTGGACGCGTCTACGTACATTATATTATTATACATCACAATATAATATACCTACGACTACTACGCGTGTATCGAATTAAAATACAAATCGAGTATGTCATTACGTCAATGGATGAATGTAGCACTCCACGTGTATCGAAATGATATGTTCACGTACAGCAGTTAAATACAACATGTAGTACACGCGTAGAGACAATTAGGTGTTTGGTTTGAACAAATTAAATTTGTTACGGTCCGTTTGCGTGATTATTGGAATACGCTACAATCTTATTAGTAGTTGTAATGCGAATTATTGTGTTCTATAGTGATCAACCGATCGTTGTTTATTACACGTAGCTTTGTGCTCGATAAATAGTTACACAGACGATTGTCGAAATTTGAGTGTGCGTCATCAATAATTACGGTTCGAATCGAGACTAGATTAATTTTAATCGCGGCGAAATAAAAAGGAAAGAATAAATAAAAACAAATTAACCGCGTGTGAGAAAGTTTTATGAAGAGTGCAAGTCGAAAACAAACACGACGCGAGGAGCTTCGTTAAATATAATATGGGGGTATGCGCGTGTCAAAATTTTCTTTCAAAGTATAACAAAATATACAACCATGTAGTTATTGTAATGAAAAAAGAAAAGTTTTTGTCGCCAACCCTAATAAAAAAGATTACAAAATATACGTTATGTTCACCTCGAGTTGGAATTTTTTTTCACATTTCACATTTTGACACGAATTATGCGCACCGCAATGTTATCATTATGTTTCACAATATTATCACAATAATTGCCTCTAATCAATGTCGATATGAAAAACGTGTTATAGTATGCATACTTGTGTTGTGTGTTTATATTTAAAAACGTTATTGAGCTTATCGAAAGTGATAATAATTTTATCATTACCGGTCTCGGATCGTTGATGACGTACATAATATGTACATCTCGAATGCACCTACTCAGTAGAAAATATGTAGTCAGCTTTTTTTTTTTTTTTGCTATAACGTTGAAATAGTCCTTATTGTACTAAACATCCTGAGGAAATAATATGTGACCTCTCCCACATTATCTTTAGTTGTCCTAAATTAATAATTATCCTCTAATCGCTTAATTCTTTTCAATTTTTTAAAATCCCAAAACATCCAACTAACTCTTACTTCTATTCTTAATTCCAATTCCGAAATCATTATATAAATCCGTATATTATCCTTCATCCTTGAGACTGTTATATCCGTCTAATTAGATTTTATTATTGTAAACAAATAGTCGATAGTACATACATTTTGTAAATGTAGAAATAAATTGAAAACCTACAAAAGTTCTAAAAAAAAAAAAAAAACGTTGACACAGATCAGCCCGAGCGTGAACATCCGAATTCGAGTCAAACGAACTTCGGAATCGAAGTCGCGATATACTTTGAATGATTAGAAGAAAAAAATAATCAAAATCGTATTTCCTCTCGGCGGTGTCTTTGAGCTGGGGGGGGGAGGGGCGGTTCATCGGTTTGTGAACTGTGAATATACAATCTATGACATAATTTTTCCGCTACAATTGTTTTAAAAACTGGTTGCAAAAAAATTACCTTTACCACAATAGGTCACGACTCGCGAAAGGTCGGAGATCACCGATATAGATCATAATGTAAACAATATAGCAATATGTAATTACTGACGGCATTAATCACACTAAACCTATTATAACTGAAGGAATTTCCAATGATTCAAGGAAGGAACGGTTTTTAATTTATATAAAAACATTTTTCGTATTACTATTGCAGTACCTACTATAAACGGATACATATAAATATATAATATTATTTCTTATTAATCGCATTAAATATTATCTAAGTTTTTGACATTTGGGAGTAACGCGAAGGCCTGATAAAAACAAAAAGTTGCCATGAACTTTCAAACGTCGAAATAAAGAAGTTTTTTTTTAGAAATATTAGTACGTTTTTTTATCTTGCCTCCGATTCGCATGCTCTTGTTTTTATTTTTCACGTTGTTTTTCATTATCTTAATAAACGTGCACTCGAGTTGTTTACAGTTAAAATATTGGGGTACACCGGGGATCTAAAGTCGCACTGATGAAATTAAAAGTATTATTATCATATAAAAAATAATTTAACATATTATATCCGATACAGGTAAATAGTAATGGTCTCTACTCTCTAATAAGTGTTAACGAAAATCGATACACTGATATAATTTTAATAAGTATTATATTACAAGTACACCATTTTTACGAAACTGCAATTAAGACACTTAGGCCTTCCTATTATACATGACATCATCTGTTTATTGGTATATTTTAATTTATTAGATTATAATATTGTGGTTTAAGATTTTTCTCTCTATTGTTTTCCCCTTCAATTTCAATGTTTACATATTCAAAATCTATGAAACGCATAAGCAACATAGTTAACCTATTAATACTGTGAGTTACATAGAACCCAATTTATTTTTTATTTGTTGTATAAAACATTAGATCGTCCAGAATCCTTGTTTGTGGTTGATTGTTATCATATTATAATAATTTAGTACCTACGAATAATCGCATAAAGCGCTTTTGCGTATTAAATTAATTATTCGAAAAATGTTGTTCAGATAAATATTTATTGAAGTACACTAAGGATTTTGAAAGCTAGTGAAAATTTATACGTTGAATAAAAAAGCAGATTTACATAAAATGTATGCGACAAATTGTTACACAATACGAGAATTTCTATTTTTTCTATGTCGTTGGAAAAACGCGCACCAGACCTGATTATTCAGTAAGATTGTAATAAGATTTAGATCGAATATTGGGAAAGACACGTTCACCGCAAAGTCTACGGATTCTTGGTAATCATTTGGTTTCAAACATTTTTACGAAAATTGATTTTTTTCAAACTGCACGACACGTGACCATAAAACTTTCGGTATTACTAATTATTCGTTTTCTCCTGATACACCGATCAACAATACGGTTGTATACAACAACTTTATGATTACGTACTGTATTATTGTTATTTATTTAATATTATGTTTATTGGACAGTCACGTGTATTCTCACGTTTTTATAAAAATCCGGGTGGGTCACCTTTCCGAGAGCTAGCGACGCCGTACGGTGCTTAACCACTGCGTCACACCATGTGTCACAGCCACATTTGTCTTAGGCAAGGTGAGCAAATTAATTAATTTGTAATGTTAAAGAAACATATAATTTATTATTATAATAATATATTAAATATTTGTGAGGTATTTGTAAGAATATAATAATGTTGTGTAATAAAAGTAATATTATTATTTTTACCCATCTTCGGTCCCTTGGTTATCACTTATCAATTATCATACAACAGATACCAGTAATCTCCTATACTATCGATGCCCTCCTGTCTATTATCTCTTTCATAATTAAAGTGCTGCCTCCTTATCTAAATTATAATATGTAATTGCCACTCTATTCTGCATTTTACTTATGTAATTAATCATCGTGCTGTGATGTTTATTTGAATAAAGTTACACTTAAATTTAAAAAAAAAAATCAAGAATAATAATATTATTGTACTTTTACTTTTTACACAATATAATTGTTAATTATTAAATACCTATTGATCATACTTTATTATAATATATTACCGATAAGAATTTCTAATTTTAACATTATAGTTGACGAGTGATATTTTGAATTACATATTATATTTTCATATATATTTTATACCATATTGTCCATACTCTGTTTTTGGCATTATATATAATGCCTATATAGGCAGTATAAGAATCATGATGTACATAGACTGGTGATTTTAGACATTTTGTATAGTGCAAAAGAACTATACAAAGTGACAGATTATCTATGTATTGCTGGTAACATGTTACATTTATGCTTCAGCAGTTTTTTAATATACACCAATAGCGAAAAATTTATAATAATTAACTTCCATTGAATGGTGTAGTTTAAAAATATATACAAATTTTAATTTGTGGATGCACTTTTTGGGATATTTTTGGTGGTAAGCCTCGAAAAAACAAATGAAAACCACTACTTTTCATGCATAGGTGAATCACAAAACTTACTTAATGCACAACTCTTTGCAATTAACAATGCAAATACCGCGGTCCGCGATGCATTACATTCTATCCCAGGGATCTACAACCCACGGCCCGTATTGTCTTTATTTGCGGCATGTGATCGCATTTTAAGTACCTATGGCGTTTTAATTTTTTATTTTGATAAAATTAGAACAGCTACAATAGCTA
The DNA here is from genome assembly GCA_949715065.1 of Periphyllus acericola. Lineage (NCBI taxonomy): Eukaryota > Metazoa > Arthropoda > Insecta > Hemiptera > Aphididae > Periphyllus > Periphyllus acericola. Next base: position 25,740,006 of record OX454268.1, read on the forward strand.
TATTTGAGCTTTATGACATAGCTGTTGGAAAAATTGGGGAAGATCTGATTTAAAACTCCAGTTTGATTCGAGGTTCTTAGATTTAAATTCTTATGGAAATAATTCTTTTATTTGTTTTCGATTCTATTTTCATTATCAGTTGAGGACATGAAAATTACGATACTTGATTTATAGAACAATATAAAATTAAAAAGTAATGTTAGTAGTAATAATAACGTTGTATTTTTAATTTTTATTCAAAATATATTGACATAGAAACGTATCCTAATTTGCGAAACAACGCAATTAAGTTTCCTTTTGAAAATACTTACACTTAATATATAGTTACAAGAAACTTATAGCTATATGTTACACATTAGAATTAAAATCGAGCAAAATTTTAAATCTAAGCGTTATGTACAATATTTATTTTGTATACATTTTGCAGTATTACATACCTTAAGGCTATAATATATTATGTATACTACATATTGTTTTAAATATTATATGATAGTAATTACGTTTGATTAGATAAACTAATCTTATTTTAATATTATGTATTATGTAGATACATTGTACAGTATAATAATGTAATGGTCAAGCTCAAAGCCGTTGATAGTAATTGTCGAGTTATGAATGTATACACATAAAGCTTTTTAAAAAATAAAAATATTTGTTGCACTATAAAATCCATACCTAATAAACCTTTTGCATATTAATATGAGGAAATTGCAGTTACAGGATATTGTCATCACTCCGTGTATAATATATATGTATGCATACAGCCGTTTGACTGTGCGATGTATACGTAAAATAATTTGTTCGCAAGTCGTCTAAGTGAAATATACCTACCTACGAGTATATTACAAGTCTATCATATACCAGGAAAGTGAGAATAAACAGCACTCTATTTCTCTATCTATCTTTATCTTTTTCTGTCTCTCCGAGTGCATATAATTATTAATTAATAAAAACGAATAAAATGTATCCGTTAAATACACCGTAAATTATTATACAATCAACTCACCATGATCCCGTCCTCGGTGACCGCCTTGCTTCCCATCAGTTCGACCACGTGGTTGTCGATGGAGAAAAGCTTCGAGGGCTTGTTCCACGCGTATCGCATCCATTTTTTCGTCAAAGAACACCGGAGATGCGGAAAACACAAACGGCCGCTTGTCCGATCGTATTTATCCACTATATCTGTCTGAACAATAATTGGATTAAAATAGTTTTTCGAAAGTATTATATCGGTACTAAACGACGGAACTGATGGGTTCTTTTTAATATGATCGGCATACCCGGTACGGTAAAATACGATACCAATGACCAAAAAACGAATTAAATAAATCACTCTAGTATGTACAATGTAACTATAAATTAATAAATAAATAAATAAATATATTTATATATAACATGAAGTTAATTTACATTTGAATTTTTCGAATATACCCCACTTTAGTGCCTCTTCACGGGTATGTATATATACTTGAGCAATATTATAAATTATAATATAGCTGCTAGATAATATCCTAGTCTTTTCTTCCGTTGTAATTCTAAATTTCCACCGTTATAACTTATAAGCGTGGAAAAATGTATTATAACTGTATATTATACATATAACATCATGAAGAGTCTTTAAAAGTTTAAAACATAATACAACTTACAAGTATAATACTGCTATGAGTGGGCGACGGGCGTAATTTAAAACCATGCATTTATCCGTTCAAAGATGAATCTTTTATATATATATATATATATATATATATATACAGGGTGATTTTTTAGACGTGTTCATCCTCTTTCCTTTTTTGGCCGTATAAATGCTTTAATTTGAAATTTTTTTTTTTCTATGTTCAAGTTACCATAAAATATATGTAAGTATACCAATTTAAGTTTATCCTGTAACAAAGCTTTGTTTTTCAAATGGGATCACCCTATTTTCACTGCGGTATTTCATTGGGATAATTGTTTTGTACATTTTGATGTACCGAAATCAAAATTCGAACGAATGGTTTTTCAATTATTTTAATTTAAGTATAAAGGAAAATAGTTTTATAATACCTTATACTATGGTATAATTTGTAATTACATGTTATCGCTAATTGCTACTAATTCGAGATAACGCGAATTTTACACTTTTCATACGCAATTTTAAATTTGAATAACTCCGAAAGTATTGATCCGAGTTCTGATCACGCTGCATCAAAAATTCCGGAAAAATCAATTGGATAATATTTCGCGTTAAAGATATGGTGTTCCCACTTGAGAAACAAAAGCTTGTATCGCCAAAGGAAATGCTTATGGGATGACAAAAAAAACATTAAGTATAGAAAGCATAGTTTTTATGGTAAAATGAAGAATGAAAAAAAATTTTAAATTAAAGCATTTTTACGGTCAAAAAAGGGAGTGAGCACGTTAAAAAAATCATCCTGTACATATAGTTTAATGCCACACACATTTTTGTACCTTGTTTGTAAAGGATTTTAGTATTACCGATAGTTTAAAACCATACGCCATTTACGGGCAATATCGTTGTATACAACTTATAAGATAAACATACTCAAAAGTTATAATTACTACGAATTTATTACTCATATAGTATATGTAGGTATATGTAAACACATCCTATGCCGAACTGTACAAATTTAATTATTGAACAATTTATAAAGTACGAGAAAACAATTACATTATTCGTTTATCTACTTTTTGTCAGCAGGAACATTATTTATTTTTTAATCTCACTCTGCGGGTGACAAATGTAAAAATAAAAATTATAGTTGTATTTTAATGAGACAAACGATCTAACGTATGTAAGCAAAATATTAATTTACATTATAAACGGACTTTTAACCATGATTAGAAGAAAAAAAAATTGATCAATACAATATTGAGTTTTTGAGTTATCTAATTAAGAATTTAAATTTATAATTGGCACAAATTCGTTAAGAAATTAAAACGTCTGTGCTTAAATTTTATACCAGGTAAAAGTGCCCGGAATCGAATGGCAATATTATTTTGAAAGTATGGTGCAGTTCAGTAGTTGTGATAGACGGTAGTAATCGTTTTGTGTACCGTACGTTTGTAATAATCAGTTATTATAGTTTCGACTTTATATGCTCAACATACTTCATTATTTTCTGTCAGATAAAAATATGACTTTATGATTCAACTTGAATTGTTCCCCCAGCCTTATAGGTTAACTTTAATTCAGATGCTTCAATTTGTTCACAATGATGATCGAATAAGACATACGAAAAATGTTTATATTAAAAAAAATCTAGCTCCCGATTGATACTTTCGAGATTTTGTACTTCAGAGAATGTGTTAATTTTTTTGTGGTAAATAAAAGTGCTGACACTTTTCAATTTTTAAGATTTATTTTAAATGGGATAAAGCCATGATGGGACATTATACTCTTTAAAACGATTATGAATAATAGTTGTACTATTTATTTCATAGCTATACGCGGCAATAGTTATGGTTCATAAATGTGTTCACAAATGTTGACGATATCTTACACATAAAACACGACAAACGCACCTGAATTGTGTGTTTCATTAAATCAACATCAAAATCTCCGTTGACCTTGAGTAATACCACAATGTATCCTGTATTGCCCGGCGTATCCATTGCTGATCGAATAGAAACCGATTTTATGAACTCCAGTTCTGGAAACTTCGATTTGAGTATTCGTAATAATACGAATCTGCCGATCGACGTAGCTGAAAAAGTATGTTAACTATTACGGAAAAATAATTTTATTGTTGGTTCATTTTCAAAACGATGAATATAACGTATCTCTGTCTCGCGGTAATGAACTTTTTTCAATTAATAATGTTTTTACACACGTAATCAAGTGTGTGCTTTAATTTTTGAAATGTTTCTATTACATTATAATTCATAAGTAATAAATGTTTCCTAAATTGTTGGTAACTAATATTATATAATTATGTATTTATGATTTCGTTTTAAACTACAAAAGAGTAGGTAATCGAGTAATTATCATTACATTGACCGTTTACATACTCTTATTTCATCGAAGTATTGGGAAATTTCACATAAATATTGTGTGCTTTTAAACCGATAAAATTGAAAATGTTTTGATAATGATAGTGATAAATCTTGTGTGAATATGTAAGGTCAACATTTTATGATAATATAATACTATGAGCATTTTAAGTCAGAACATTAAAACCTCGTAATAATGATATTATATTCTACAAGCACCGAATGATGAAATCATAATATCATACGTTACCGTCGCGATTGTAAATTGTAATTTCATTTTGAGAAAAAAAAAAATAGATAATAAAATTCAAATCAAACAGGATCTCGTACAGAGGATTTGGGTTTGAGCACGAAGCCGCTGAAAAGCAATACTCGCAATATTTTTTCTTTCATCTTTTATGTATGTATTTTCGCTGTTAGCCTACTGGTACGTGTTCGATAAATGTCAGCGAAACCCGCTGGGGATAATATATGTTTATTATATTATCGGTCTGAGGCATTGTGCGGTTGGTCCCAAATTTTATATAACACTTTTAAACTAGATATATATTATTTTTTGTGAAATGTTTTTCGAATGTTTCACCAACTTATTTCTCCTTTACTTTTATACACTTTTACAGGCTTCAGAGTTTAGACGATATACATGTCTTGTTGCTACGAATCGCGGCCGCGAGAAGCTGGTATCTATAAATAAATATATATATATATATATATTGACATAGCTAATTATAAACGTACACATTTATACATTTTATTTATGCTGGAAATATTTACTAGATATATTTATTTCATTAATCAATTGTTTTCTCTATTTAAATGCGTACCGTTATTTGTTCGTACCTTTCACATCATACTTTTTCAATCTAATATATTATTGTCTTCAATTTATGATTCCATAAGTATTAATCAATAACTTCGGGTGGACTTGGTGACTAATATTTGAAGATAAACTATAGGGAGGCTTTCCCCTACTTGATTCACGCGCAAATCACATTATTGTGACTATATATATATATATATATATATATATATATATATATATATATATATATATATATATTTATATATATTTAATACTTTTTAATATACTTCGGCTACTATTACTATCTTATATTTACTGTGGTTGCTATGGAAATTATCGGTTAAAATAGAGGCGTTCAATTGTCGTCACGGAGAAAGCTTTTTTGAAAGCCTAGGATTTTTTTTGAATAATGCGTAATCGTATTATTTGCGAATCCTAATCAGTTAGATAAGTTTAAGTGAAAGGTTGCAAAGTGTAATATACAATCATCCATTGCATTGCGGGTGTTTGCATAATACACAAATGATTCACTATTTTTGTTTGGTCTAGGTCACGAGTCTTGACAAAGGGATCTACGGGGGGTTTTTTTTTATAGATTGTTTATAATATATAGTACATCTACAGCGTAAATATAATTTAAATTTGAAAACATGTTGTTACGAATAAACTTATTTGAAATCACGTACACAATGTCTCACAATATAATTATCACATAAGAATGAGTACGTTTTACAGCTAACAAAGTTAAAATGTAATATTATGAAATGTTATTACTGTTATCAGGTATATTTCCATAGGTACGGGTTACGGTGCGTCAAATAATATTAATCGCATACTAATGCTGAACATTATTGATGATGAAATGGTACATTTCGAAAATAAAAATCATGCCGATGCGTACTCGTGGACTGAAAACAAGATGGGTGAATAAGCAGGATAATCTAGATAATATCCTCCACGGTGTATACGCAGATATCCACATGATTAGTGTTGAATCGATTGTAATAATAGATGCGCGATACTCCAGCATGCATGAATATATAGGTGCACACATCATAATAATAATATTATGTTTGTGTATGCTGACATATCGGTATAAAATGTGTAATTAATGATGAATCGTTTAAGAAGTGATCTCGATATTGTTGAGCCGCTGATGGCATACAATTAATATACAATAGGTGTACAAGCATTCATAAAAAAAGGGTGGAGGGGTATCAAACACAATATTATACTCAGAACACACACCCAACACTTCACAATATTTTGAAAGTTATGGAAAAATTCAACTTTATCTTGGTTCGCAAGGCAATTAATCCAAATAATGTGTATACCTAACTTTATGTATTATAATGTTTTTAATTCTGTTTTAAACTCGGTTGTAAGTAAATGATTTCCAATATACTCGTATGTTAAAAAATTGTCTTGCTCAAGAAAACATGTTTAAATTACTTCAGGTTCGACCGGACATCTGAGTCAGCGTACACTCGAAACACCATAATATTATGATTTATAAAGATAAAAATAATAATACGTTATATTATACACCGTGACTAGTGTCGTGTACTTACTTAGGTAACAGACGCAAAACGTCGGTATGGAGAGGACGGCCAACATAAAGGACATCCACGTGAACATGGTGTTCCGGAAAGGATGATGTCGTTCTTCGCAATCGGTACCTATAAATGACGTATATAAATAAATATTAAAGTCAAGCATAGAAATGGGAAAGGACCGAAAAAACGGTGGATGGACGGACGGAATAAATTAATTACTAGTATCACGAGTGGAAAGGATCGGAATAGTTGAGAAGCGTAGTGACTACGTCGGAGCCTCGGAGGGGACAACCTTCGAGTAGTAAGCCCGCGGGAAAAACGAAGATGAAAATAATGGCAGGTTCAAACCGAGTCCGGCTCTTCTGTTTAAAAAATATTAAGAATTGTATATTGGGAAAAGTTGAGTATACATATATGTATTATTTTGTTTTCTGGACATGTGCGGATCCGGAATAACGTCGAACGCGTTTTTTCCGCGATTAGGGCCGACAAGGACCACTGCGCAACAAGCGGGAACTTTAAAACGCACCAATGGGATGGGGGGGGGGTGGCAAAAGCGCATATAATACTCACTCATTTTTTCGAAATCGAGACTCCGCCGTGTTCCGCTGTTGTAGAATTTACATAATTTTCCGGCGCACCACGAGTCGGACGAGCGCGCACATCGACTGCACTACTGCAGACAACGTACTAAACGGAAATCCGTGTTTCGTACAGGTGGACGTGGAACAGTAAGACGGACGCGAGCTGTTGCCGAGGCAGTGGTGTGTAAACAACATGCATGTTATATAATACATATAGGTTTCCTTATCGCAGGTATTGGACATGTGTAACCTTTGAAATCAATCGCGAAAAGTCGCCGGTCGCGCATGCGCGTTCTACACGCATCCATGTACCTACAGGAATTATTATTATATTGTACATAATAATATTACACTCGTAATATCTTAATACATATCTTGTCCACGTCATTATCATTGCAACGTTTTCGTTAGATATGCATAATATGGTATCAAAACGACAAACCGCGAAGGAAAATGTGTTCACGAGTGTTTGGTTATACGTATCTTAACTGTTGCGGTCTAGTGTACAAATGTATAGGCCACTGAATTCTCGTTCTTAGTATGCACTTCTTCCGATTTTTTCGAGCACATATCCGATATGTACAAGGTACAGTTGAAATACCTGTAAGAGTTTAGGAATTACGATATCCAACCTAACCTGATCCTGAATCTACAGGTGGTCAAAGGTAATATTATTGAAAAATATCAATATTCTCGAGTGTTATGCACAGTCTGCTCAAGCCGAGCAACTTTGCGGTTAGTAAAATGCCGGCAAATTTGTTTAGCTAAACGTTTTAACCAAAAAATAATAATTTAATTTACTTGACATTTTTATAGAAGTTCATATTTATTCGCGTTCACCTCACTCTGTTCGTATGACAAATAAATAATAATACATCGATGACAGTATTATGCAAAGCTATAAAAGAAGCGCGTCGAAACCGACGATAGTATAATGAACAGCTTAAGTGTCTGCGTCGACGATAACGGGTTTCCCGCCTCGCTACGATCGATGTCAGCTTTTTTCGAGTCGTTCGGAACCGAAAAATCGTAATTTCTAGCCCATGCCGTGCGCATTCCATTATAATATCGTACGGCGTTCACGGACGAGGACGCAGACGAATGTGATTTTTTTTCTAATTAATGATATCCGTCGTGATCGCGAGGCTCAAAATTCCGAAACGGATTTCGTACGATCGCGAGTACAATAATGATATGGCTCCATGAATATATTATAGTGCTGTTGCCTCCGCTGCCGTGAAAACCTGACGTAAAGGCATACGGAGGATTGCTTGATGAAATTTAATCATCGCCATTTTCGAGGTCGACGCGATGATAATTTCCAGATAAAACCACCGACGTCAATGAATTATAATATAAGAGTATTGTCGTGATGACGTATATTCACGTTTATGGTGTCTATGGGTCTATGACGACCCTTGTTGTTGAGATGAAAAAATAATGGTTTTCGTACGCAGTGTTTACACGTCATTAGGTACATCTTAATTCCTAATGTATATGCGTGTGTAATGAGTAGGGAACGGATTTGAATGCAAATTGCATTTTTTTCTGAATGTCCGAAAACATTGGTTTCCAAGCAAAAAGTTCATTTCATACATCGAGGAATTAAAAAATGTAACTTTTATTTTGCATTTTTTTGCATTTTTTGCATTTTTAAGACTTTATTACATTTTTAGAGCATTTTTTGACATTTTTAGTGCATTTTTATGGTTATTAAGTCATTTTTTCAACATCTTTTCAGCATTCATACTAAAAAAATAAAAATACCTAAATATGTTTTATGTTACGAAATTACCAAATTATTGTTGACACGTGTAGACACAAAATATATACATACACAAAATATTTACATACAAGTTACAACAGATTATTACCCGCATTAAGGTAAAGATAAGATAAGCTATTTATCTAAATTGTACAGAAGATAATTGAGAGTTAATTTATTAAAGTTTTATTGTATTTAAATATTTTTTATCAGATTTTTCATAGTAATGTGTTTTTTTTATAAGTTTTAAATTCAAAATTGTGTTTTTATTGAATATAAATACATTTTTAAAGTTTTTTAGGGCATTTTTTTAGTGCATTTTTTTGATGTTAAAGCATTTTTTTAAGGCATTAAATCGTATTTTTTTAAGGCATTTTTCTTGTTTTTTAGAGCATTTAAATCCGTTCCCTAGTAATGAGTTACACATTCAGGGTGGTTGTGTTTGTGACGCAATCGCAAATCATCTAATACTGTTCTTAACATTGAAATAAATGATATTTTGTTCTTTTCCAAATTATTTATGCATTTTTATAAACATTTTATGAGTTTTTTAAGTGCCGAAATATAACCTATCTTTGCCTGTTATGCGATTGAATACCATACATTTTTATGTCAATGGTAACTTATTAGTTATTACCTATGATACGTTATATACGTCTACTATTAATACAGCCGAATTACCCAGTTTCGCACCTGTGAGTTGAAGATCTATTTTTAATAATAAACGTTTGAAGTTGTTACTTAATCAGCCAGTTCAAACAGAGATTCCGAGGATAGGGTGGGTATTTAATTAGTACCAACTAGGATCATCAAGTTACTGTGACTTGAGCTCCTACTATTCAAGACAAACATCCCTGATAACTGGGGCGACATAATTTTTATTTATATTTTATTTGAAATAGTGACCTATTATTTATGTATGGAAAAACGCATATTTAATTAAACATATTTTTAAAAGAAGTAGAATATATATGTATATACACGTTTTTGTAAACGTTTTTATTGAAGGGGGGGGGCGAAATGTGTTTACAGTAGCTAAGCCCCCTAGCTCCCTTCAAGTTTTGCTGATGACTCGCATTGATATATCATTGTTCATCTAAAATACTTTGCATGCAATTAAACTATCAATTTTGGTAGAAATGGTAGAATACACAATATTAATACTGTAAATTTAAATTGAAAAATAAAATTGTTGAAGAAAACGCATTTATGCAAGGTTCTCTATAACTATTAACGAATCTGTTGCTATAATTTTCATTGGAATCAATCGAGTAGTTTCCGAGTTAAGCCAAAAGATATACAATTTAATTACGTGTTTGTATTATTATTTAGATTAATTTACCTGTGTACATAAATGTTGAACGTGTTGAGAAAAATTCAAGGGAGGGAAATAATTAAGTTTCATTGTTTATCATCAGACAATTGTGTTGTTACTTGTTAATAAGTATTTTATCATTATTGTATTTCGAACTTTTACAGTGGCAAATACTGCAGATGTGTCGAAGTATCATCAGAATTTATTGAAAACTTAATTTCTTAGATGTCAAATGTGATAGGTTGTATCATATAATAAACGTATCGGGGTGGAATAATTAGAAAATCGTAAAGATAAAATATTCAAATTGTAGGTATACATATATATATAAATTACCGTTCTATATGATTAACCATAAATAATTAATTGTATTTAGTTTCAAAAAACGTGCGTACACATAAGGTCGATATAGTACCTATAAAATTACGCTAATTTATCACTCGGGAAAAAATGGTTTTAGATAAATTAACTGTGGCGATTGGGGTGGTGGGGGGGAGGTTATCGAAATTCCGTTTATTGATGTCTATTATATAACTCGGTCATTACCTGTACGGGAGAAATAAACGTCTGCGTCTTTCACTATTGAATTGTTTGCTGACTGAGCCGAAACTTGTCCAATGACCCATTTTGACCCAATTGACTAGGTTTTCATTTATAGACCATAACATTTTACTATTACCTAATAATAATATAAAGGCGATTAATGTACAAGATATTGTGAAACGTTAAGATAGTATTTAAATGATGATCGACGATTGAATGAAACGGTAAGAATTTTGAAAAAATAATGTACATAGTTCCAATCAAAAACAAGTATACTATTAGATGAACTTAACGGTAGGTCCAATCATCAGCCGAGCCAATTAATGGATGCATTTATTATTATTTATTACCCTTTTGAACCATGGTGAATATTATAAAATGTTATGCAGTGAAATAGTGGATCATTGAATAAGCAGAATAAGTTTAAGTTTTATGAAACTATGTGTTTGGAAGATTATAATTTATTACGAATTCCGCATGCGTGCTGCGATTACTCGCAACGTACTAAATGGATTTCGAAAAACGGAATGCGCGTTACCATATACGTATACAATAATAATTAACCTTATTAGTTATTACGTTTCACGCGCTTAACACAAAATACATTATTTACAATAGAATAAGTTTGTTTTTGTTGTATTGTAATTTTCATTAGTATCTCAAACAATACTCAAGAACGGTGAAAACAGTGAATTCCCGGAGCCATGTATTGCACACGATATCTCATAAATATTTTTGTTTGTATTAATAACCGATATAGTGGACAGGTACGCGCGCGGGTGTTCAACTCTTATTGCCAGATCCCGGTAAATCTGGACGTACAATAATGGCTCGATTTCGCTGGAGGAATACAATAGTTCAGTGCAGTCCAGTTAATATGTAACAATACTTAGTAAATATATCGCTGCTCCTGGAAATAAGAGAACAAAGCATAAGGTGTATCAACCGTGTTTTATGTGTCCACGCGTATATTGAAAATTATAGCGTCGTAATTGTAATTCGAATCGGAATTTAATCGTTTTGCGTCTTATGCGAGATATTGGACAGTCTTGTGTTGATTGATGTTTTTTTTTTTCGTTCTCAAAAGTCATTTTGGCTTGTGCGTGAGAGTATGGAATACTCCTTCTGGTTTGAAGACGGACTAAAATATTTTTGTAACTGTTTAAATGGCCTTGTTTTCATAACAAACATAGTATATACTCTTATTTCTTTTATGTTTTAACATTTTCGTATAGGTCCCCAAATAGATTGGAATGTGATCTGAAAAATATCTATTATTTTTATTTATTTTTTTGTTGACGTATCATAATTTTTGATGTAACTATTTTTTGTTGGTTTAGTAGGGTTTCGTTTCGAAATATCAAAAGGAAAATATTGTTATTTTGGTTGTTTAGGTGTATATGTACTAGGTATATTATATATTGGGCGATATGTTCCAAAAATATAATTAAATTTAAAAAATGTTACACTTGGGTGAGTCAGTATTGAGGCGGTGTAATAAAAATGTTGAAGGTTATTGCCGGTTAGTATTATTTTCTAAAAACGATTCTCAGCAGCAAAATTATTTGTTAGTTTCCTTCGTTTCTCAGAAACATAAAAAGTTCAATGTTCATTTCACCACAAATAGAAATGTTTGATATTGTGACATCGTGATTAATTTTTTTTTTAAATTGTTTTTTGTTTTGATTGCAATACTAAAAACAAAACAAGAAAGTTATTGTTTCAGATCTAGAAGTGGTATTGGCTACTTTGGTAAAGAATATAACGTTGATTATCTGGAGTCCGTAAAATTAAGAAAACATGAATAATTTTAGTTTGGAAATATTTTCATAAAAAATGAAAACGAAAAATACATAAATCCATGAAAAATCAATGAAAAAAAGTAAAATGTAATTTTATTTTGTCGCATTTTACACTTCTTTGAGTAATACGTTACCTTATCGCACTATTGGTAAAAATTATCTATTATCATTCACAAATCTAATAAATATATTATTATTTTTTAAAAAAATTTTCTTTAAATAACAAACAACTATTTGTTAACTATAAACGGTGTGAACCTCTGCAGGTAGTATATGCGTTAACTATAATCTGGCGATCCATTGACTCTTAGTAAAGAGCAATCAAGAACAGAAAATACAACGTGGGTTTTCTTTGTAGGCACGTCTATTGATAAACTGCAATAATTATAAAAAAATATGTGTTAGCTGTTACGCGTGAAGATATTTCAGAAAGAAAACCGCATAACTCACGGGTATTTAAAACATAACCATTTTTTTTTTAAATGTTGATTGAAATGGAGTTTTTTTTTGATTTTACTTTTCGACATTTTAATTTTGTTCATAGTTTACTTCATTTAGGATAATAGTTATTTAAAAATACCGTCAATATCGGATATATTTGGTACATATATTAAATTATTTGACTTGTTTAAGCACTCGATTTCAAGTTGATTAGATTTAGTAGATTTGATTTAATTATTGATAACTTAGTGTTAACGAAATCTGCTGTCAAAGTTTTTCCAACATCCCATTCTACCATTAAGAACGTACGTTTGTTTTTGTCAAAAATCTAAATAAACTAACGGTCAACAATGTTGATAGACTATAGAGCAGCGATTCTCAACCTTTTAATGTCCGAGTACCACCTTCACATTTTGAACATTTTCACGTACTACCTTACTTAGTAAACTCTGCTTTTGCTTACAAAAAAGTGTAAACATTATCGGTTTTGTATGAAGCGTTTTATAAGGTTTGATTAGGAACTATATAATTATAAAAATATTAACATTTAATGAACAAAAGTAAAATTAAATATATTTAATTATTATTAAAAACAATTTGAAATTAATTAAATTACAAGATACTAGAAGTACTAGGATTACAAATTACTAGATTTAAAATCTTGAAAATATCAAAATCATACAATTCGATATAATAACTCTAATCTAGGGCAATGATATGAACTTTTAAATAATTGTAATTGTAATTGTAACTAATGACCATTGTTGTTGATGTTATTCAGACAAATGAAAAAAGAGATAGTAGGGGTCGTATTGTATATTGAATATTGTTTGTTTTATATGCACGAGGTCGTCAGTATCTGGCTCCTTGTTGGCCACTTTAAGTCTAAAATCATTTTCTACGTTCAATTAATTTCTACACTTATTTTTTTTATAAAATAAGCGAATTAATGTATTTATATAACGTGGACACAAAATGGATTAGAATTTTATTTTTCCTTCTGCGATTTTTCTTCACGTACCGCCCTCGAGCTTTTTGCGTACCACTTGTGGTACGCGTACCATAGGTTGAGAAACGCTGCTATAGAGTATATAAAAGTGGTACTTCGTTGGAAAAACAATCACTGATGTAATTATACCAATATAGTTTTCGACATAAAAATTATGTCAGGTTAAAAAGAAAAATAATTGTATAAACGGAGTTCTCAAATATTTAAATACCCGATGTAAAAAAGTCCTTGTACGTGTACATGTAACATACAGCCAGGGTATAGAAAAGAGGAGGGTGGGGTGAAATATTGAATGGTACACATGTCAAAACCCCATACTGAGGATCTTTTTTAATAAATACAGGATAAATTAATATTGTTTCACACATACGAGTTTGATCAATGATTGTATTTTTTTCTGTGTGATGCATGTAATAATAATGTAATGATAGTATGATTACTTTAACGCGTTAAATAATTGTTGTATATTTCGCACAGTTTAAGTTCTTTTTTTTTTTCAATATTACATTTGAATATTCATACTTGTATAATTACAGAAAAAATGACAATGTGCCATGTGCAATAAATATTATGATAATCGTTAGAGCATTTTATTAGCTTAGGGACGGCAATGTAAAAACGTTTCCCCTTAGGTTACAGTCTACGTATCTCGTCCGTTCCGTTTTTGTATTTTACTCGAATAAACTTACTGTTAAAACAATTTCATAACGTATTTCATGATTACGAACCATACTAAATTACTAACTGCAGTAGTTCATAAACAGCTTTGTGCATATTGTTTTTCCTTCGAACTATTTACTCAGCTTTACTCAAACATTTAATACTTAATATCTGTATATATTTTCACTGCCCCGGCCATCACCAGAAATAAAAAAAAATTCTTCTCAGAGGAAATACACAGTATAACAAACCTGAAGCCGCGATTACATTACACGTATAATATAACTACATATTGCCTATCGTTTCCGTCAATATTGGTCTGGAGGGTGTACGTTATAATCCTGGGGGCTGTAATCAAATTAACACCAAAATTTGCTTCACAGAAAACAAATATACACAGCGATTTATAATATATTATATAATTACGAAACGATAAGGGAATTCAAGTTGTATACCACATAAAGATAATTTATTATAGTTAGGTAGGAAGGTCGTAATAGTATCTTTCAAGCACACAAAACGTTACAAATTGTTTTACTTTCAAGAAAGCTATACGCATACCCGAATGGGTCTAAAAAAAACTAAAAATAAGATTTAATAATCCGAATGGTTATAACATGTATAATGTGATTTTGGTACTACTATCCGACGTTTAGCTTCGGTATCATCACCAAGAACCGAAATAATTCCCATCCAACGTTTATAATTTTAATAAATACATACTTTAAAACGTCGTACTTTGTACACAAGTCACAATCACTCAGAGAACTTTTAATTTCCAATGTGACATACTACTGAACGTCAATAAACATGTATTTTATTTTAGTGAGCATCCAAAAAAAAACATGAAGAGTAAATAGCTATAATTAGATCCGGTTGGTATTCAATACATTATCTTCCGGCATTTTAGTGTACAATAATATGAAACACATAATTTTACGGCAGAACAAAACCGAAACGAATTCGTCTCGATAATCCCATCGGCGATGCTGGAAAGAAAACCCTGCGTTTTCGATAAAATGTGATTTTAAGAGAAAACTACGCATGATTATTTGTCAAATATTGTGGCAAAGATTATTTATCGCCAAAAATGTTGTCGCTGATCTACGAGTTTCTTCGCGCGCCTTACAAAATAATATTTATTTTCGCGTCCAAGAAATCACGCGACCCGTCAGTGCTCAGTGTATATCCATATAGTGTATAAACACCGAAGTACGTATACGACCATTCACAGTTTTCAAGGACGGACCGTTGGAAAAATAAAAACATTGAAACGACTTTTGCCACGCGATCGGAATAAAATATATTTTATATAAAAACGCAAAACCCTGCAGGACGTGACGTGATGTGTCCGTGCAATACGTAGCGAACGAAAAGAAAAACGGCTTGTCGACCGCTTTCAGGGGGTGGGGGACGCAGCGAATCTCACAATTAATTTTTCAAAATTTCACGATTATAGCATTTTAAATGTATTGTATTTTAAATTTATCATAATATTATCTCATTCAAACCCAACCACCGTAACTTATTTTCGAATACGCCACTGGTTCCCGATGGGCTGTAAAACGCATCGTACCATATCTGGTTAGTTATACAAGCCATATTAATTCTTTTTGGTAGTTGTCGAACGTTGAAATGTCAAGGGATATTACGAAGTTATTAGATATTTCTTATTAATTTTTCTTTAACGGTTTTATAATGTCATCTAGTAGATACGTAACTGCTACATTTTACTGTGAATATTGTTGTGAATTTAAAAACGAATCGGACATTTTAATACTGAAAACGAGATTTCCACAAATAACGATTCAAGGGGGAGCTGATTAGACACCCAAAACACCCCATTGGTTGCGCCACTGCTCGGGACAGTCCCTATGATAATACTATTAGCATCAATGGTCGATTTCCGTGGGAACGAGAAAAAGTTTCTTGAATAATAATTGCTCGCAGACCGCGTGAATTATTTTATCAAAAACATTGACGTAATAATATTGTTTTTTTTTTTGTACACTTAGCGCGATTTAGTCACCAGCTGCCCGATTGAAAATTGAAAAAATAGTACAAAAAAAGAGCCACTTAAAGGCGTTCAAATGTGCTCTAACATCCAAACAACGGAACGATCATTATCTTTACATTTTCGATCACAAGAACCGTGACGGACCGTGAAAATTGAACAAAATCGCGGATCTTCAGTACGTTCGACTAAAACTATACACGCGTTGCTCTTTCATCGCGAGTCGACAAAACGTGGTGGCCGCACATTTGATACGCGGTGAATACGTGTACATTGTATTACGTTTACCGTGTGCCAAACCATCCAACATTCGACGCGCGTACGAACGGGTTCCCCTTTTTTTTTTTTTTCATTTTTTCTTTTTCCATCCGCTTTTGCATAATAATACTTTCGGTGCCCGCGTGAAGTAAAAACAAAATATATAATATTATACACTATACACGTCTGGATACTAATTTAAACGTTGGGCCGTGGCCAACAGACCGCTGACGATTACGTATGATTTGCACCGGCGAACGCGTGTCGCCAAAAAGCCGTACGGGACGCATGTACGGTTGAAAACACGTTTAACGTCGTAGCGCAAGTGCACCTATGGAGCACACTCACTGTGTATTAATCGAACACGAGGTAATACTGCCCTGTCGGTGTTGCGCAACGACCCGTGCAGTCCGCTCGCGTGTACGGTCCGCGGAAAAATCGACCGCGGGCTTATCTTAACCATTTCACTGACGAATCAGGTTTGAACGAAAACAAAAAATGTTCATGGATGTCATATGTATACACTTCTAAGATAAGGACTGTCAGGTTTCGGCAGGATCGGTATGTACCCCGCAATAGGTGCGCTGCTGCGGTGGTCATATTATCATGATATACTTTTTGTTTAATGCAACGTAGGTGATAACCAAAAAGGAAATCATATTATTATGTAGGTATAACAATACTGTTATTTTTTTTTCGTGAAATGTGTAGCAAAACAATTTTTATGAGTTGACAACAAAACAAAGAAATACGTGTAGGGTCCTTGTCGATGTTAAACATATTTTTTCCGAATGCCGCTTATCAACACGGACGAAAAAAATTCCAATCTCTCTGAATCACTTGTTGAAGCTCTTAACCAGGACCCCCAATCCATTATCAAACACAGTCAAATTCAGCATAACAGCAAAATTACCAAACAAAATATAATCATCAACAAATCACGTTCAAATTACACTACACCTAATATACATTAAATTATCCGATTTCAATTAGCTATAAGTATACCACGTGCATATTATCTATAATGTAATTTTTTTTTAATGTATTAACACCACCCAATGGCCATTGCTGCCGAGGGTTTATTTCGATTAAAAAAAAAAAAAGAAATACGCTTCGATAGATTTACCATTATTATTCTTTAGGTACTTGTTAATCGTCGTTGTACACCAACGTGTCTAATTCATAATAATTATATCCATCCAGCAATTTGAAAAAGTTTTGAGGTTTTACATTCTTAGCCACATCGGACATCGCAGCGCGACATAATATTTGTCATTATTTAATTGAAAACGAAGTAATATTGTCCGTTTCGGTCGCACAGCTATAATAATATACTTGCGCGTACATTCCGTGAAAAACCGAGCGTGTGCTTAAAAAGTGGCCCCACTGAGCGTTGTTAAAGCATATTGTGAACCGTCAAAATACAGCTGCATGCGACAAGCTTGACTTTAGGGGTAGAACGTATAGAGATCGTTATTATTGTATAGTGGTGTGATTCCACGTTATCTGTCTTTCACTCGAGAATCGTTTTTTGAATGTGATTATAGTAGCGTTAAAACTTAAAATAACGATACACCATTATTTTGCTCTGAGGTCAGCAAAGTAAAACATGACGTACTCTGCAGCACCAGGAATCAGTTGGATCTTTTTTTTGCTTTTTTCCTCGAGCTTTATTTCCAAGCCACATTAATCCAGATGGTGCTTCACCTATATTTCACGATACAGTCGATAGAGACGTACTGTAATCAGTGACTCGCAATTCGTTAAACATTACATTCATTGCTGGTCGAAATGTGAGGAGTGTATTTTATCTACTGAACTAAAATAATTATTTGTATCATGATGAAATTAAATATTGTACAGTTACGAAGAAAAAACTAAACATACTTACAAGATACTAAAAAATATGTTTAGAATTTTAATTTTCTTTCTTTAATTTTTTTTTTCAAGATGTAGGCAAACAAAATTTCAGTTGTTTCTAATCAAAGAACTAATTTAGATAATAATAATACACGCAATTGTTCTGTAATGCCAAATATAATGAATCAAGTAAGGAAAAGCACACATACGCAATAGTTTCTATATTTATACATTATTTTTGAGCATAAAATTATACACAACAATATTAATAAGTTAAATCGCTTATAAATATTATCAAATTTAATTTTGATTGAATTTACATAGCTGAAACAGTTTAACACATAGAGATATAACGTGATTATTAATACTGGCTGTTATACAAATTAAAAAATTGTTTTACGAAATATCATTAAGATATTGAATATAATGTCAACCAAATACTGAAGACAATAATACCTCTAAGTCCATGGATTACGAGATCACGTGGGCCGAGTATTTCGAAATACATATAATTGTATAACACAATAATTACTGTCGATTGGGATACTTAAATTTGGCCGATTTAAGATATGTAATATTTAACACGTGATTAAATTCTACAAAGTTTCAATTCTCAGAAATTAAATTTATACATTTTAGTGTCAAGAAGTAGTGATTTTATGAAAACTCAATATGAAAATATTTATATTAAAACTGCGAAAAAAACATTACAACATTCAAAATGTGTTTAATTACTTACGATGAAGTTTTTATAAAATTTGTATTTCTAAGAAATCAAAGTTATACATTTTGAAAAGCATAAACAACACATTTTCTACGTTAAGCCAAAAAAATGGATGAAGTATTTAAAAATGAAATAAAGAATTAAAAATGTAAACAAAAATTATACGTTTAAAAATGAAATGCGTTGTACGCGGATCCAAGTATATTTTACGAGTTGTAATATTATTTAAATACGTCAGCATTAGGTGTTTTAGACAGTAAAATCGTCTAAGATAAAAACTATTTACGGAATTATGTTATATTTAAATTATAATTTGTTTCGTCATTCGTCACAACTATTATATAAATATTTTATTAGAAAAGCGGGGGACCTGTAATTGTATTGATCCTTCGTAGTTCTGTCTCAAAACAGTTTTCACCGGTAATAAATTATTGGTCGTAATATATGATTGACCGTTAATATCGACCGCTAAACCACTTTGTATAGGATATTGCAATTATATTTAAATAACTAATATAACTCCTGTTGTTGGGTTGAATATCCACGACAATGAAAATAATCATAATTTGTCGAAAAGTTTTAAGTATTGTCACATTGATTATTCCGATAATCGTTGTATTTTCATAAGTTAGCGAACTAATATAAAGTTTTACTTTTTACACCACTTCTGTGAAAAATTAAAACACGATTTTCAAACTTCATACTCTTTTCTAATTTATTACCCGTTTGTTAGTTTGAAAAACAACTTTAGATACTTTTAAGCTATCGTAGAGACTAGATAAATGAGAAATACACGTTCTTATATATAATGTATATGGTATATACGTACTTTATATAATGTCTTACGTTTGCACTCGGGATGTTAATTATTAAAATAAGTGGACTTGTTAAGAACAATTTGGCAAAACGAATATAGTAGTGGCTTTCATGTTATCTTTATATTAACAACTACCCAACTATCCAACTGATAGATATAAATAAATACTTACATGTATTAATATTAATTTATTGCCTAAATTTATTATTTGAAAATTTATTTGGTAATTCATTCGATTCCGATCACATTAGTTTCGAGTCTGTCATCTTACCATTTTCTACTGTTTTATAAGTCAATCTAGAATAAAATATGGCATAAAATGCACTCCTAAAATTATATTATTATAGTTGTATGCCAGAATATTCAGTAAAATTATATGTTATATATCTGACGAATATTTGTTATTAATTCTTGAAAAAACGTAACAAACACATCTAAAGCTTGTAATTTACCAAAAAAATATATTAATATATAACAGCGTTTAATATATATTTTTATTTTTTTACTGAAAAATTATGGATATTATTTAATTTAATATAACTACGAGTATGTTAACATGTATGATATTTAAAAACTTGAGTTTAAATTCATGATCAATCGATTTTTATATATATATATATGTCTATTTATATTTATGCGAAAATATATATTTTTTTCTAATTCATTGAAGTATTTTCTCAATTATTAAAATAACAAATAATATAAGTTACGAATTGTAATACTCAAAATCTGTAAGGTTTTCTTAAGATTCTAATTATTCGAAATTAAACGGATTTCGGACAAAAATATCTACTATTACTTTTATTATTTAAATTTATATATAATAAATTGCTTCAAATTTATGTATGAATCAAAAAGATTTTAATTTAATTGCATTTAATTTATAAATAAAATCTATAAAAATAAAATTAAAAAAAAAACTTCAGGGAGGTACCATCGTTGGTGAATTTGATTTAAAACATTTTTCCAAACAAATTATGATTTCAAAATGATTACGGTATATTTTGAAAAAAGGATTATAATATATGTATTAACAGTTACTATTACAGCCTGGGTAGAGTATAGTATTGTGCATTTGTGATTTTTATTTTGGCTTGTCATTTTTCGAGAGAATTTCATAAAATTATTTGTAGGTGCGTTGTTATTGAAGTGTTTTGTATTCAGCTAGGTATAATGATGTATGTTGTATGTGCATATACATTATACGTGTATGCATTATGTATAGTTCATAATAAAAGGTTACAATAGTTGTAAATTATCAAAAACCATGTCAGAAATAATTTGCTCGTTAAGATTATGTCGTAAGAGGAGTATATATTTATATACTGCGGAGTACAGACCATTGTTTTCGTTGGGTCTCATGGGTGGGTTTGTTGACTTTTAAAATTAGAAAACGATAAGAAGTATTATTAATTTTTAATTCCAACTAGTAAATCAATCAAATTACGTTGGAAAAAAAATATAAAATTAAAATATGACGTTCACCCACGGTTTTCCAAAATATATAATACTTTCCTCAGTAATAATAAGCTGGTGGCAATTTCATCTCAACAAATGTTTCGCAATCTTTACTTGATTAAATTTTGACCATAATCAAAATAAACTTCTTATCGTTTCCTGTTTTTATTCTTTCCGTTTGAGAGAACTACGTAGTACGACTATAAAACGAGCATCCGTTTATACGCGATGGGCATTAACATGATGCATTTATTTTGTAAATGTTTGTTCAGTGGACTAAATACTAATGAAAGTTATACCTGGGAAATATTGTGGCGTACAACATAAAATAACATGGTTCAATAGTCGACTGCAAAAAAATTAAAATCACTGCTCGGATTGAGCGATAACAATAATAATTAAATATTAATAAACTTAATAAACTATTTTTTTAATAAACTCTCCATGAAACCGGTAGCTACTCGTACTCGTATATTAAATATGATTTTTTAGTAAATAGATACAGGGTGATTTTCTACCACGCTCTCCTCTTTTCCTCTTTTTTTGACTGTAAAAATGTTCAAGTTACCATAATAATACCTATATTTTCTATAACTTTTTTTATGCCAACTTAAGGGTGTCCTGTGGCTACAGAAACATTGTTTTTCAAATAAGAACACCTTAAACTCAAAATATTATTCAGTTAATTTTTCTAATATTTTGGAAGTAACGAAGTCAAATTTCGGAGTTATTCAAATTTAAAATTGCGTACCTATGGAAAGTGTAAAATTCGCGTTATCACGAATCAATAGCAATTAGCTATGACAATATGTTATTACAGATTATATCATAATGTTAGTTATTATATGACTATTTTTCTTAGTACTTTAATTAGAGTAATTCAAAAATACTCGATCGTTTTTTGATTTCGATACACAAGAATTCATAGAAAATTTACCTCAATAAAACAATTCCACCGTGGAAAAAGGATATTTTTTTATTTGATAAAAATATTTTTTATCGCCACAGGATAGTCTTAAGGTGGCATGAAAAAAAAAATAGTTTTGAAAATATATCTTTTATGGTACCTCGAAAAAAAAAATCCAAATCCAAGCAACTTTAATATTTAACGAATAGGGGTGAGCGTGGTTGGATAATAATCACCCTGTATACACGCGAAGTCGTGATCGCGCATACGGCGACGACGTGATTGTACACGACTTGGGGGAAAAAAACACATGGCTCCGAAAACCAATGTGGACTTATTCCGCTCACCGCAGCGAGTGAATCTAAAACGGTCTGGGTAAAGTATACGCGCCCGGGACGGTGGTCAATTTATGTGACACCTTCTGGGCGCATGCGGCCAAAGGGATAAATGTACGGGCGTATCAACGAATTCCAGACTGGAATTTCGATAATGTACCGTTGTGGAAGTAGTAAAACCGGTTGCTGCAACAGTGATGGCGGAGAAGAGCAAACGTTTGACGTACATAATATAATAATAACAATACGTTAAGTCGTACTGATACAACGTAGTGGCCGCAAGAACTTAATTTCCAATGCGAAGGAAACACAATACGGCGCGGTAAGGACTCGAGAGTAATTTTTCCGTCGCCGTACCCTCGAGCGCGCGCTCGACACGAATCCAATAGAATGCGCCGCTGTCCCACGTGACTAGCAGCGCGTGCGACGCGGTCTGAAAAACTCGAGGCCTGCAGCCCTGGAAAATCCAGTAGAAATTCGACTCTTCGCCGGACGTGCCGGTACACGCGCAACGCTCACGCCACGGCCGGGTGATGGACGACAGTAATAACAATCGCGATCGTAATAATATAAATAATAATATAAATAATAATACCACAGTATGTTAATGTAATGCGTGCGCGTGTGATTTTCGCCCCCCACCCCGTAACGACTGCTAGCGGCAACGGTAGTACGCGCGATATTATTGCTTATAAATAGAACATTATAAATATAATATATATTTTTACCACCGTCCCTTCGATGTGTGTACCTACACCGGTCCGTCGTCGAACGTGTGCCGTTGGTCGTGATTAGTTTACGATTCGTCGAGATTCGTTTAGTCTGACGTGGAAAAAAAATCACGATAAAAAGTAAGTAAGGTGTGTGCGTGTGTGTTAGAGTGCGCGCAATTACATTATTCATTTCGTGTAGGACGCAGATCGCAAATGTCGCATTCATCTTATTAGACCCTGAGCGTAACGAAAAAAAAAAAAATAAAAAGATATCCATACGTCCTTAGATAAATTGCGAACAATTCGGTAGAATGCGTTTCGGAAAAAAAACCTTTTCAATATTCGACAAAACCTTATACGGAGTTCATTCATTCAAATCGTTTTCCTAAACGATTCTACTTACTTAAGATTTATGTAATATTATGTGTAGACGTAACGTTTATCATTATTTGACGATTGACTAATTTTTTTATTTTTTTTTTAACGTTTCTACTTTTGTATCTTGTAAAATACTTTGCTCCATCAGAGTTTCAAATAAGTGTTCCAAGTCTCAATTATTAAGGTAAATATAACATTATTATATGGGATCGATTACTGTTAGATACCGTTATACGTTTTGTTTTTGTGTAGGCATTGCGTGATAGATTGAATGAGACGTCAAGTTAAAAGATCTGAAGTTGTAATTAATCAATAAGATTATTCCTGTGATAATAAATTACATACAACTATATTCAGATATTTTTTTATAAGTACTGTAATTAATTCGCAAACACGTATTGTATACTGAGTTTTGCTCAAGACAACTCAGGGGTTTTGAATGCAGTGATTTATCATTATTTTTAAAATTGAAGATACCTATAACGGTGGCCCACTTAACTTTTTTATCTCATCCATAATCTTATACGCCGGCCAGCTTTTAAATTATTTTTTTGCCGAATGACATTTTTTTCCAATTGAATTATTAAACTATTTTTCATTTATTCACTTATTTATTTTTTTAATAAATTTTACAACCAGCCATATATCGCTATACGTATAACTATTAAGGATAATAATAAGGCACGATCGAGTTTTGTTTTAGAACTAGGATAAAAGAACATAACAATTATGATTTGGTGTAACTAGATAATTCTGGTAATTAGTAACGTCATAATTATGTGTTGAATAATTAGGTCATGAGAAAGTGTCCTCGTCTTTGGTGGCGTTGGTGTGGTGATTTCTAATTAATGTAATTATTAATGATAATGAAAGTCACAGAAATATAGTGTTACCGATAGTTCTTATGATCGATTTTTTCCTGTAAATATTATTCAGTAGGTAATAAATAATAATAATTAAGCGTCACGTATCTAATATTGCATGCGGTAAATGTTGCCCTTGAAAATGTATTATTTTAGGTAATTACCAACATTATTGAATCAATACTCTTGTATGCAATTAATTTAGTTTGTCTCTTATTGTCTTGTCAACTACACTTGGCCAATATAACTTACATAAGTTATATTGGCCATTAGTACAATAATGGGCAAAATGTACATTGTTCGGAAATTATAATACGGTTCGATTTTGGTAGAAAATGTTCGCACAACTATAAATTGCCTGTGTTTTATAGGTTTATCTAAACTAGTTCGGGATGTGATCCTGTTATATATATATATAAAACATAGGCGATTAGAAAAATAGTTTTTTCATCGTTATTTATTGTCAATGGGTACCTACACAGAGTACATAGATTTTAATTCATCAATTCATGTAGGGTACAATTGTGTTTTTTTGTCATAACTATTATAACGAAAAGAGCTTTGTTCATAAATTATTATTATTTATTGTAGATTAAACGAAAGTATAATTTCTGTGCGAATTATCATTTGCATTTAAAATTATGGAATCCAATTGCTATTTTATGTAATATATTTTAGTTCTATACGCAATAAAACACACGTGTAATTATCATAAATCAATTGATTGTTTCATTCGAAATGCTTTCACAATGTGCAATGTTAAAAATAATACAATTATAATGTTCTTTAGTAGAAACTAGAAAAACCAATTTTTACGAGCTTACAATAAAGTTTTTTTTCCTGTGAGCAAACTTTTTTGCTTTGATCAAACTTTTTCCTTTTTTTTGTGACTAACTATTGGGTTGTAAACCTGCAACAAAAGTTTTAAGCAGCAATTTTTCAGATCAAACACCGGACACAGACGGTCATTTTTGTTTTCTCAGTAGTTTCCTAAACGTACATGGTGAAATTGAACACAAAACTTGGAAATAATCTAAAATGTTGTCGTCCCAAGCCGTTTATATTTCTTTTGAATAAATTAGAAATGTTGTGTTTCATGGCTTGGAAATTTTACACCTGACAAACCTTATCTCATTTTATCTCATTTAAAAATGTCAGAAGATAATGCCAATTTTTTTAATCACGGCTTTAATGTTTGAAGTATGAAGTAACATTTATTCTTTTTTATACTTGAGTGCGGATTTTTTACACATCTTTACGTATTAAATACTTACTGATGTTTTTCTTTTAAGATTTTTAAACTTTATAAAAAAGTATAACAAAATGATTTCATGCGTACAGATTTGTACAAATTAATACAACTAACGCAGAAAAAGACCTATACTTTGAGATTAAATATACGCTATCGGTTTTTTTAAATTCAATAATAGGTTACGTTATCTGTGTTAGTTTTACTAGGACTATATCCCGGACATAATAGTAAATTAGGAAGAAATTATTGTACGTTTCACCTGAGACATCCCGTTTCATTCAAAAAATAATATTACTTCCATTATAACATCGTTAGATAAAACTATTGAACTGTCAGGTACTTAGGTGCCATACTGCAGATGTGTAGAGTCCAAAAAAAAATATAACATCAATATGTAATATCATATATTTGATTTTTAATGTCTCTATATTACAGTTAAATTATTATATCTAGGTATTTTAAAAATTGTTCTATAACTCTTAATTTTCAACACAAGCAATAACGCTGATGATAGATACTAATAACAGGAGATCGATTTTAGATAAATAATTTAAACTATATATTTCGTTATGTCATTAATTATTCTAATTTGATAAAAGAAAAAAAGAATTGTTAGTAATTTATATTAGAAGTATATTAAATGTATTTATTTAAATTGTTACTTTTTATTCCATACTGAATATTTTCTTAACATTAATTTTTTCGTCTTCAATTACTTTTTCCAATACATAATTTTGTCCATGGTTTTTCATAGAATATTATTTGAGATTTTGATTTAACTTTGCAAAACACTTTTTCTATCCGAAAGAGAAGAAGAATGACACATTGCTGAAAATCCCAGGTGGTTTTCCTCTCAGAACCTAGACACATTTAGTATGTTTTTTTTTTATTTAATGTAAATAAGGGAATCTACGTGTCAAGATGGCCTCGTTTTCGGTGTCCGTAACATTTTTTGTTTTCGTCTTTATGACAAGCTAACACACATATACTAACTGACATGGCATCCTTAAGCGAATAAACATATAAGCATTAATATACTTGATAAGACAGATGTTGTATAAATGTATTGGGATATGATGTTAAGTGGGGCTTGATACAATTTTATAATAGTGGTCCATAATCTTATCAATGCTCGTAAAGAGCGTAGGAAATTTGTAGGTGCAGCGATGGCAAGAAACTAAAACTGAATGAAGGCATTCGAGACGGTGAATCAAAATTTTAATCAGACTTATTTGTTATATATTACGCGGTGAAAATGTTGTGCGACTCGTACAATAGTGATTAAAAAATACTTGTCTAATCAATACTTAGCAACTGACGGAAGGGGCAATACCGATATAAACGTCTCAGCCATTCAAAACACACACACACAGATATATTTACATGTATTTGTAAGTCGCATCCATATATTCTTCGCTGACCGATTCGTATACATAATTTATATTATAGGCGTCACCACATTGTTGACCGACGTTTATTCGTTCGAAACGCAGCAGCTAAAGCGTAGTGCACATAACCCAGGTCGAGGTTTCTGCGTAACGTCGCAGCGGTGGCATTTTCCACGTGATAAGGACTATAGTCGGGGCGAAATTCGTCGAGACGACGACGGTGCCACCCCGTCCGCCTGTTAAAACAATAAACAATGTGTGCGGCTTGTATAGTATGCGGTAAAGAAATGTTTTGACAGCGGGACGCCGGTTGCGAATGGCAGGTGCCTCTGACCCGCGGGCGGAGGGTAGCGGTTGTCTAAATAAAACTGCCGGAGTTACAAAAAAGGCAAACTTTTAACGCTCAACCGCTCGGGGTATAATTGCTTGTCGGAGTTTCGAGTGTGCCCTGAACGCGCGACAGACCGATTTCCTCGCCGCGAACACGATATCTGTACAGCGGTGTAGAACGGATATTATGATAATGTGCAACGGCGTAATTCGAGCATAATGCCAGTGGTTGCAAGAATTTCCGAGAACTCGCAGGCCCCGTGAAAACAGTTATTTCAATAACAATGTACCTCCACGGTAGGCGTATACCATCGGCATAAAATATAAGCCCGCGCGCGTAATGCGCTCCTCGCGCAGCCGTGCGTATGTTATTAAAAATTGCGAATTTTCTCATCACTAAACCAGCCTTTAACATCACATCACATTACTCTCGTCTAAATTGCATGATATTTCATCCGCGCTAAAAAATGTAGAATTTCAAAACCGTCACAGATTCGTTTCGTTGACGAAAAATCGCAATCGCGTACACCTAAGTGGTTTCAAAAGAATATAAATACTTTTTTGCGACCCCTCAACGATCCCACCGTCGAATTAATGTCATGTCGTTCCGTCGTGTGTCCAGTGTCTACGGACTATGGTCGTTCACGGGCGCGCGTAGGTGTACGTCGTGTGATTAGGAAACCAAAACTACGAGGTTGTGTGGTGTCGGCAAAAAACAATTTAACCGAAATCCGCTAGTTCACTCACTTATCGATTTTGCTTTTGTGTAGTACAGCACTGTACTCGTGCTTTGACATCGATAAAATATTCAAAATATCAACCTTGTGTCTGCGCGCGCCGGTTAACAATGCGTAATATACGGAGCTTAATTTGATAAAATGTTTTCCGTGTAAAATCTTTTATTATTACACGTATCGGATGTGCAAAAGTACGAGCGCGCGGTCGATATCGGGGTGCAAGAGCGGCGTGCCCCTCGTCGACTTACTCCTTGGCTGCATGCAGGGTTGTTGATCCATTTACGTTTTCGTCCCGCCGACGATGCGGTTTTTTTTCCCGATCGCATTCAGACAGGTACATTGGCGCGAGTTATGCGGCGGTCATTATAAACAATATAATATGGTGTTTAATAACGGCCAACGTGTATCATAATTCATAATTTTATAGTGTTGTAACTTCCCGACGTGATACGACGGTGTATAGCAAAAAAAAAAAAAAAGTCCAATAAAAACGTAGCCGTATATTATTAATAATGTGTACATAAATTATACGTCGATAATATTTTATATCACAGAATTGGTTGAGTAATTAAAGCCGTCGATTTGCACAATCGCGATAAAAACCGCACTGATAGGTAGATAAAGTTGTGTTATGATAAATTGCGTTGTACACAACACACGCCATAAAATAATTTCCATCCGTTTTCGTTGTACATCATCATGTTATATTAAACGTCATAAATAATAATAAACTATAAATCGTACACTTAATTCGGTTTCAAATGTTTGATAAAATTACAAATATATAAGTAATTTATAAAATAGAGTTGCTCATTTTTAAAGTATTAATGAATTAATAGTTTTGAAATGTTCAAAAATAATTATAGGCACTTACTCATACAATATATTATAATTTATTTTGATTTTAACGTAAGCAAAAACGTCACATTAAAATATATTCAGCCCAAATAAACAATAACTGTTGCATAATCAATGTTTTATAAATATCATTTACTTGCGATAAAATTGTTTTCATGGTAAAAATTAAAAATTGTCAAGTTTTTTATTTTTAATGTTTTTACTCCTATGAATTATTTGCTGCCGTATACTAATAGTGAATACTGAAATCGTATTTAATATAAAACGGCACACTTTTAAGACATTTCATAAGCTGATGTATAAGTATTAATTGATCGACTTTTACGTATTCAAAAATAATTTTCTTAGATCTTATGAAAATACGACGAAATCTTGGTGTTTGAATCCTAATTTGATAATTGATTTTAAAATATAAAATTGTTTAAATGTAAATGTTTTACAAGTAACGAACCAACGGAAGGTACAATTGTTATATTTAGTAAGTATTTTTATGAAAGAAATAGAGAAGAATTAAAATGTCTTTAGATGACTTCATATAAGGGTTAACAATTAATAAATAAACCACAAGTATTAAATAATGTGATCTTCTACTTATTTTTGATAAACAACTAGACGTTTTAATTAATATACTAATTAAATTCAGCTTAAATAATGTTATTTTAATTCATCACTTTATTTTATTTTGGTTATTATATTAAATCGTTTTGTTTTGTTATTTGTGAAATGCGAGTTAAAATGCGGGTTTTTTTTTTGAAATGCGAATTAAATTAACATTATTGTGATAATAACTAATCATTCCGTCAGTTACGGAATTTACAGTTAATTAAAATTTAAAGTTACTTTATTTATTTGTCTGCTTATAGTTAGTTGTCTATTTAAGTAAATGAGATTATATTTTAGACAAGAATAATAATATACCGATATACTTACGTAATACGCATAGATATTTCACTATTTCCACTTAGATTTATAAACATAACAAATTTCATACGTATAATTTAGCTTTGAATGTTATAAAACATCAATAAATATTTAACTTTGTATAGTAGACAACGTTGACAATGTCTTATAGTTTTGTATTTATATGGGGAGTATGAATTGGTATAAATAATAAAGTTTAATTAACGAAATAAATGAGAATTAAGGAGTACTGATCGAGTCAACTGTTGATGATTTCAAAATAAAATTCCCAAAAATGGCCTGATAATATAAGCAAACATGACCCAAAAAGTAAACTAAAAATCCTTCTTTCGTTAGTAAAAATAAAAACAAAGAATATAGAATATCATAAATCAATTACCGTGATCACATGTAAATATTAAATTTTCTAAAACAAGCATTACTAAAATTATATTCCGTCGCTTTTCTAGTCATGGCTGAATAGTGTAGGTCAAACGTTATGTAAAGTCTGTTATGTGCTATGCAAAACGTAAAGTTAATATTTTGATATTCACAGTATTATCACGTGCCACGTTCTAAACACACAAAATCAAATAAAAAAAAAAAAAATATAAAAAAACATTATAATAACTATACATTATGTTGATTATTTTTTTATTTAGATAGTAACTACACAATTATTACAAGTAATTGTTTACTGTACAATTAATAACAATAACAACTCAGTTTTGAATACACTTTGGGGTTTTGGGAATTGTATAACCTGTTAAATGTACAGATATTATCTTATTTGTATATTATTTAATAAAACTATTAATAATTATTAAAAAAAATACTAAAAGGTAATAGCTCAAATTATGTAGGTACCTTTATGAAATTGAAAAAAAAAGTTCTCGATATTTTTCAAATTTTTTTAATAAGGTTAAGGTAGGATAGTTTCATAGAGTAGTTTTTAATTTTTTTAAGTCCTTAGAATGTCACGTATATCATATGATTATAAATTTGTATTAAATTCTATAAAGTCTTCGAAATGAAAATTGCAAAATATATCAAATAAAAACTATAAACTGAATACAACAATATAAATTTAAGCGCAAAAAAAAGTTTTACAAATTTTACTATGATTGTATAATAAATAATACATATTTTTAAATAAATCATTTTAAGAAATGTCAAGTTAAAAGAATTATTATCCTCTGAATTAGTACGAAATAATCCGACCGATTTTGTTCACAAAGAAGCGCACTTTTTTTTTTTCGTTTTTTTTTGTAAGCGATTTTAATATATTGAAAAACACAAGAAACTATCATTTGGCGCACCTCTAAAGTAAAAAAAATATATGTAGGTAGTGAATAAATTAAAAAACCTTACATTGTAGATCCAATGCATTATTTGTTTTCCCTAGAAATACCACAAAGTTCTAAGACAAGACTCTTGGTCGAGATAAATCTTAACAAATAACGAGCGGGTTCTAGATTGGTTATGAATAATAATTATGTTTTTTATTTGAATAGCATGTTTATAAATGTAATTTTTCCTGTTTCAGATGGACCAAGAAGAAAATCAAAAATCAGATAATAAGCGTCGTCAGTCCTTAAGTATTGACAAGGCCGCATTTCTCTTGCTTCGAATAAAACGGGTGTTCAAAAAAAGAAGTCAAAATCAAAACATCGAAAAAAGGTTTCATTAAATAATATCTTAAAATATCTAAGCTCCATATAATATCAATATATCATTGTTAAAAAAAAAAGAAAAGAGTTAACGTAAACATGTACAGATTATTCACATCGGTTTATCTAAAAAGCAGTTTTGTGTCTCTAACTTTCTACACAAAAATACTGTTATAATGATAATATTGAAAAAACAATTTACAGTACAATTACTGTATTTTTACAAAAACTGTTATTTTTATTGAATTATTAGGATTATGAGTTGTTACTATAGTAACATATATTTATCTCGGCTAATAGCTGATGTGATCTACATTTTTAGAGAAAACATTAACTACATGCTTATTAATATTTCAACCAATCAACATTATAAAATTGAAAATTAGATATCGAAATAACAACATACAAACAAAAATAATGTAAACAAATTTTGAAAAAGTAGATACAACCAAAGTAATGAAGTCATATTATTCTCGCGGACGAGTTCTGCGGAGCAGGTCGACGGAAATATATTTAGTTGGTTGCGAGAGTAGCAACGAGTGCCAAAACCTTGAAATATCCAATTTAAATTTTGAAGTTTTGTTTTTCCAACTTTTATTTGTATAATACATTTTTCACATAAATGTTTATAATATCACTTTTCAGGAAAAAGTTAAATTAATGGCAGGTGGTGATAAAATAAATAAAAAGTAATATAATATAATACATATTATTTGGTTTCGGTCTGTGCGTAGTCGTCACTTGCCACCGCCATGCCGGCGTTGCACAGTGAATGGAACACAGCTATGAGCTAATTTTTAGTCTAAATAAATCGATATTATGTTGATCTGCTAGCTCAGCGTGCTTGTGTTCCACTCTTGATTTAAGAGTGGAAATAGAGATAAAATAATTTACATACGGTGCAAACAGTTGAGTTTCAGCTACATCGATACGGCGAAATATATAACATTATCTTGTAATGCATTTCGCACGTTCAGAATATATGTGAATTTCAACATTTCGTTGTAAATGAAACGGTTTTGATCGTAACTATAGGATTATGCACATCGTTATGCACTTCGTATGAAGTATTAACGAGGGGTCTCCGACCTAGGGCTCGCGGGCCGGTTGCGGCTCGTCAAAATTTTCGGACCGGCCCGTCAAGCCGATTGATGTTTTGAAAGTGTATTAGTATTCAACTATTTTATTTTCTTTTTAAAAAAAAGAAATGATAAAGTTATAGATAATATAACAAGAGGCATTTCTTTTTCTGAAATTCTTAACAACTAATAATTGTTCAATATAATATAAGAAAATTGTAATAAAATAATTCGTATACGTCTTCAATGTCATCGCCTCATCTATGTCTTTCTCTAAACAATTTCAGCCCACGGTTGTGGAACATAGTATCTCAGATTTTCCTGGCGTAAAAAAAAAGTACATATAATATATATTGTTATCAAAATGGAGCAAACCCAACCAAGGGGCGATCTATCACCATTTTTAACAGTTGGCAACGTCATGGCACTCTTATCTAACTGCTACTCGATAAACTTAAAAGATTCAATTCGTAGAACTCTCAGCTCAATTGTATTATCGCACAACTTCTAAGTACGTTACGTTTTAAGAGTTAAGACTCTTGAGGGTTTAAGTTTTGTAGCAACCGCGTGTGCCGGGCGATTGTCAGCTTCCAACACTGGCTATCGGCATCGCACAAATTCTCGGTAAAATAATGCCAGAGTGGTTTCCGATGTGCTCGTTTAGCTGACTGATATACCTATACAATACACGCAGGACTATAGTAGGACACGGACAGGTCTTAGCGTTAATAATAATGCGCGCGCCCTAAGAGAGAGAGAGAGCATACTATTATCATAAGGTAACGCAGTGTTAATTGGAAACATGGTCATCGTCAAGATATACTATTACAATTATTGATAGTTTATAATATTAACATCTTTATGTATGTAATCGTTTTGCTGTAATATTATGGATGAAAAGAAAAAAAAATTAAAAATATTGATAGGTATGTGCTTATGTGTTATTATTAAAAACCGATTAACCACTTTATTTTTATTTATTAAATAATCGATAATATTTAACATATCGAAATTAATTATTTGGTATGTTATCATTTATCAATAATGCCTATCGTCACCGAATAATATCATCAACTTGTAGTAACCACCTGTGGTATATTATAACGTGATCGTTCGTCCCGGTTTAGACGGGGCAGTCCCGATTTCGAGAAATGTGTCCCATCGTGCCCAAAGAACTAAAAAATGTCCCGCTTTGAAAAAAAGCTATCTGTGACGTACCATTCTATCGAAAAAAATTTATATAATTTATGTAACGTCTTAACAAGTGACGGACCGTAACACCGAGAACACAGCTGCTTAAAATCGTTTGATGCAATTAGTTAGCTGAACGCAATTCCGTACCAAAGATCTACAGCACACACATTTTCGTGAAGTCGAGGAGAACATTTTATGTTTGCCGGGCAGTAACTGGGGTAGTCGAGAGGGTGTTCAATCATACCGATAAAAAGTGGCATGGTGTGGCGGAACGGTCTGACTCGGCCGCTCTCAGTGCTGCGGTTAATCACCGCCCGGCGCTGCTAGCAGTAGGACGGGTGACGACACGACTCTGGCGGCGTTGCCCATGCCAAACACACATACACTGCCTACGTGTTCAACCCCCTACAGTTCCTCTAAAATAAAAAACCCACATGGAGGAATAATGCGGTTACGGTTGCCGGACACTCCTTAAAAAATAGACCAATAAAAATAATAAAAATGTGGACTCGAACGAAAACTCGGTTGGGTGTATCGGTATGAAAGGCAATCTGATAACCGAGGGTAACATAAACAAGTCATGTTAGTAGCATTTATATTTAAAAACCAAACTTGATATTTGAAGGCAGATTTGCTCACCCGAAAAATATAGAAAATCGGCCCACCAAAATTCTCCTGTTAAGCATAAAATATTATTTCATTTATTTTAAATATTTTTTTCATCATAATATTCAGCATAATATAGCTATATTTTTAGTATATTTTTTTACTGTAGTCATTTAATATCAATATAAAAAAAAAAAATATAAAAATAAATGTGTTTTTCAATTTAAATGTATAGGAATATAAACAGTTATAGTCGCTTTTGGTACGTAGTGTTCTCATCGGGTGTAACTGCCGTTCCGTGTATTAAAAGTTAATATAAAAGTCCTACGAATGTCCTTTAGCAATTTTTACGACAACGCGTATAATATAATATTGTATAGTCGCGCTACAGATCTATCTCAGCATCGACCCCGGTCTCCCCCGTATGAAAGCTTTGTGCGGCGAAAACTAAATATTAATTTATCACGCCAGCTGGGTCACCCGATCTGACGGGAAATGTTTTTCAGCGCGAGAACTTTGACCGGAACAACGTGCGCCGCCTTGTTTTTGTTTTTTTTTCCGGACACACCGAACGTAACGCGATTCCGGATTCGTCATAGCAGTTACACAGGGCGTTCGCCGCAGCGGCAGCGTCCGATTCCGTAAATCGTTGATATTTCACTCATGGTCATATTTCACGAAAGCTGATCGACGAAACTCGAATTTCTATACTTCCCAACGTAACACACAAAACGATTATGTTTAAAAGTGTCGTTAAAACGTATTGTGATAATACAGTCATTATCAATCTACGGTCCACGCAGCGTTTGATCGCCCACAAGCGGCGCGCGTGTTATACGTACACTCTGTTATTATTATTAAGTTTTGCAAACTAATAAAACTTGTTGACGTCCGAAGACCATAAAAGTCCAATAGATTAAGATGACACCGCATTCCCACGGTTCGCTAAATAACAATTTCTCGAAATGAATTCGATTGGTGCGCGCCAAGTGAGGTGCGCTGAATATTTATTGTGTACATAAAACCGATGGATTTGGAAAAAAAATAAAATACACGAAAGCGCGAAGAAACAAATATTTTTATACTCGCCAGTTAGACTCCACTGGATAAATTATTTATGTTCGTGGAGTGAGATTTAAATGTCGGTAAATGTTCAAACCTTAAATTTTACTTATATATGGAGCTGATTCTTTTTATCATAAAAATACCAGCTACATATTTACTGTACCCAATTCGTTTTATTATTGTATGCGCACAAATGTTCGACGCTCCTATGTATTATGTATGTATCGGGTAAGTATATACATATAATATACTGTATTGAGTTAGTAGTTATATTCCAAGAGTCGAAAATATTTATTTTCAATACTAAAAAGCAAACATTGGGATTATTACCATTAAAATAGTTATAAGATACTCGACGAGGTTGATATGACGACAACTAAAAAACAAAACCCAAAGAGGTAAACAATTTTTATTATTTTCGACGAATTAATGGAAATAAGAAAAATCACTGTAATAATATTGTTATTTGAATTTCACGACGTCAAAACGTATTGGCGTTGATTTTATGTAAAAATGTTTTGATTTCGCTTATAATACATAATAATGTTTACACGCAGGTTCATGCGCCGGCTATTGTATGGTTATTTAATAACCAAGTCGAGTAATCATAATTTTACATGGTATTCACATTTATAATTACTAATTGGTTAAAAATAAACACGTGTTGGTGTGCGTGTTTTACGCTACGGAGCAATATTGTATATTTTTAATTAATAACAAACGCACAATGCGATATTTTAACTGCAGCGTTTTACCAATGCAGTATGAAAAATAGGTACCTAAATAAATTGACAGATAATAATTACTTATGCATGCAATTTTCGGTGTATTATTCGTCGTGTCTAACGTAAATCGACTATTCTGGCTATATTGATATATTATTGCTACACGCAGCATGATATATATAGTCTTTAGAATAAGTCATAACTCGGAGAAATTTAAATATTTTTTTAAAACGCGTCTCTACGTTATATTTCAACTCATTGTGCGCCGACTTTTGATCCGTTACCGCCTAGTTAAAACCTTAATAATTCATATATAGGTGGATACAGGATACCACGCATTTTGTGAATTTTCGTCTTTGTCCAAATTAATTTTATTTAAAATTTGTATTTTTACTCTCGAGCGTCTCATAAAGTTATATCTCACACTAAAAATAATTACATATCGCATTTATAACATTGCAGGTAACTCGATTTCGTGGCTACGCTAAACTTGCTACGGACTTGTAATTTTTTTAATTTAAATCTTTTTCCATCATTTCACTGCTCCTTAAATGTAAAATGTATTTGATTTATTAATATTTAAGTCTATAACTTAACATGAATAATTTGTACAATTCTTACCTAAGATATGATTAAATTATACTCTACTGTTCTTAAAGAATAACTTATAAAGTTAATATTTTAAGATGGAAAATAGAACTAAATTATTATAATGTCAAACAGCTCAAGCAAAGTATTCATTGTAAAAAGGTGTAGTTTTTGTTCGTGTATGATAGTTTGATTGGTAATAACTAATAATCATTGAGCAATCGTTTTCAAATAAATATCTTTAGGTAGTTGAAAAAAAACCATAGAGATTGATAAAGGTCCATTTCTCACTGGAGTATTGCGGTGAATATTATAGCATTTTATATTTTATTCATCAAGACAGTATAGATCTCAGTGTAAATATTATAGTGTTTTATGATTGTATGAACCCTTTGAAATATCTTTTAAGGATAAGACTAGCCAAAAGATCATCAGACTGATACAATTATAGAGCAATAATTAATTTAAACTTTAATTCATTTTAATTACATAATAATAATAATAGGTACTCACGTTTATAAAATATTTCGTATCTAAATGCAGATATATAGGTAGGTATTAAAATATCTTAGAGGTTTGAAATGTTTTAATGAAAACAATGTAGGTCTTATGAGCAGATGATCATATCAAAATAGTTGCTTTATTGTTATATATACAGAGTGTTCCACCGGGATTGTGTTTTTTTATGTATCCCTGGGAAAAGACAATTTTAGTGACAATAGTTTGGTAAATATAAGTGTATTATTAAAGAAAGTAATTAGCTTTGTATGTTATAACTTTTATAAATTTCGAAGATTTCCATTTTATAGGGCTTATTCTTCTGAAAATGTCCAAGGTTAAACTTTCAGTTTTTAAGAAATAATGTTCATTATTATTTATTAGCACCTCGTATTTTTTCCAATAAGGTTTGCTGATAATGTTATAATTATTTAAAATTATGTAAATAGTGCGCTATTTTCTTGTAAACTAGAAAAATGATTAAAAATCATGAATCCAATAAAAACTGAAAGTTTTACCTAAGAAATTTTCAGAAAAATAAACACTATGAAATGGCTATCTTTGAAATTTATAAAAGTTATAAAACACAAAGCTTATTTTTCACTTTCTTTAATAATACACTTATATTTACCAAACTATTGTCAACAACATTGCCTTCGCTCAAGGATGCTTATAAAAAAAACAGAATCTTAATATCATGGGAGGTATCCTGATAAAACCCGGTGGGACACCCTGTATGTATATATCAACATATATATTTTGAGTCTTGTCAGGGGAAAAATGGATATGAATGCATAGTTTCCGAAAAAAAAAAATGTTAAATAAATTGTGTGCATTTCTTTTTTTAAAATTTAACTGTTCAATCTGTACCTACAATCAAACAATAAGTAAATATGAGGGAACGAATATAATTGACATGAGTAACTTGATTGGGGAAGACGGCAAGAAACCCACTGGCTACACCCTAATATAATTTGTTTTTTATTTAATTTAAGATGAATGAGACATTTTATTGCAACAGGTCACGGGACCAGTTTTTTTTTAGGCGTCGTTTTGGGTTTTCAGGTTGGGTGAGAGAGGACATATTTTTCATAAGACGGTTTATGTGAGAGTCGAGTTTGCAATGAATTCGTTTAAAGTGTTTAATAATGTTACATGAATATTTATTTTATTTTACATTATCACGCTTTTAGTGTCGTAAATAAATAGTTTTGATTAGTTCTTTTCACGTTTAAAGATACGCCAGAACATGATTATTATATAAATATATGGTTCACAATATCGTTAGTTTGTAATTACTTTAGTTATTACAATTTAAACAAAAGCAAATTTTAAACGTAGTTAAAATTTATAAACCGCAAAACGAAAATCATTCTTACAAGTGAATAATGATGGTGAACATTTAAATGACACCACTTTTTAAAACATTAAAAAGAGGTGTTTTTAAAATTAGACCTACTACACTTTTTTTCCAAACACTAATAAAAGTTTTGCAATCAATTAACACTTAAGTTATTAATTTGAGTGTTAATTTCGGCCGGTACACTAATCGTGTTGCCAAACATAAAATAATGACCATAACTTTTGCATGTTGAATTCAGCCAATCACGCGGGCCACAATAGTTATTGTATGGTTCAAAGATACAATGCGTAGCTCGCGATCACTAATTTTAATTATTTTTTTCTCGTGTGGGACGAGAAACCAAATAATGACGTTTTTAAATTATAAACACTCTTAGATTAGTATTTAAGATCTATTTAAAATTTTAATATTACGCGATAGTTTTGCTATTATTTAAATATTTGCTGTGTTATTTTGTTTTGGCTACTCACTACCGGATGGAAAAAAAAACAAAAAAAACCATAAAATGCTTAGATTTAAAAAAAATACCCATACGAACAAGCAATTGACTATAAAATATTTCTAGTCAATAAGAAATAATATTTGTGTGTACGTTTTGTAAACAAAGTATTTATACTATTCTCCGTAAAAGTATTTTCCCATTAGTTCTGTAAAATATTCTCGCGAACAGCATGGCGCTTTTAATCCAAGGTCAGTTTTATTTAATAAAAATAAAAAAAATCTTTATTTTGATAATTTAATGAATAACTTTACGTCAACTGTATGGTGCCATTCCGTTGTGGAAAATAAATTTACGATTGTATTGACTGAAGTTTACTAACGCTCACAAAAGTTTGCCCGGTTATGTGTTGTATAAACTGTTTGGCAATGTCGGCCTTTATAGTATATGTATAAAACGAGGATGACTGTTATATTTTCTCTTGGGCACTTCTTCTACATTCTAATAACAAAACAAAAGTTCAAGTCTTAGCACTTAATTACTTCAACTACCCGTGTTTATAAATATTCATTAATGGTGTTCTAACCATAATTTAAATGTGTATTCGTATAAATGCGGTCTTTGGAATAACTAACCGCACAGCACGATTTAATCGAAAATATATTATTTTACATAGCAGCTATACGTACAGTGTTAATACCGTATTTATTTCATTGGTTTCAACTCAGCAGTCCGCAAACAAAAAATACAACACCTCATGAAATGAATACATTTCAATTGATAAAATTAGTAGGTAATAAATCTTTATTCCAATATCTTATAATGTTGTGCACGTACGTTTTTTTTTTTATTTTTTTTATTTTAGATAAATCAACAATTTTTTACTTATAATAAGTAGATTCAATAAGAAGATGGGTGGGTTGTAAATGTAGGTGAAGATGGATGTGAATTGAAGACGTTGTCCATTGATAGCGCTTCGGTGTGTGTTATTTAAGTACAATTTATATTAAAATATTGTTAAATTTGGAGAAAATCCCTTGGCCATTGACGTTTTAGCCTTCGAGAAGGATTACCGTGAAGTGAATGGGATGTTAAGGTTTAGGATGGGGGGTTGGGGTTGGTGTGATGGAGTAAGAAGTGGTGATATTTGTTGTAGTGCTGTTTGGCTATGTCTTTGATAAGAGGGACATTCAGGTCTTTATGAAGAGTGTAATTTGATATGTATGGAGAGCCGTTAGTGATGAGGTGGAGTACTTTCGATTGGAATATTTCAGTTTTATTTGTACTTGATTTAAATGTTTTTTTTTTTTTTTATTAAAAGTTTAAAACATCCAACAAGAAATTGTAAAAAAAGAGAACGGACTACAAACCAAATATTTGAAAATAGCTATTGCCTTCTTTATGCCTCCAATAAAACGTATACATAGTTACGTCTCTCCTATCAAAACAACAGTATAAGCCCGTGCGAAAGTTAAACTATCGCTTGACTTTAAAGTATTGTTAGTATTTGTATTAACATATTGTCGTTATTATGATCGGTGTTTAAATCACGAGCAAAACTCCAATTGAACGTTGTTACCACGGTCGTGTGTCAATCGTAGGTTTGGCGAAATGTATTATAGGGAGGGTCTTATAATAAAATGATTATTTGTTTCATTTTTAATTTATTAACGCGCCATCCGCGGCGGTCGAACTTACCGTTACACGTGCATCAACCATGATCATACGCCACCCCACGTGTTCACGTCTGATTACCGGGCTCAATCTTACGATATTTCTTAAACATTTTGCAAAGCATCGCACCAAACCCGGACTTCCCTTGCCGTAGGACGACGAAAACGATGACTAAGTGTCGGTGCGCTTTTTTCCCGACTATCACCGTCAAACTGTCAAGACTTGTATGTTTTTCTTTTTTCTTTTTTTAAAAAATCTATCAAATTCAATAAAGCTGTTTGAAGTTAATCCCGGTCGGCACCGGCAGCTTTGCAGTCCGAGCGGCCGAACAATACAATTTCAATCGACAACTCCGTAATGTGGATAGCAATCCCAGCCAAAACGCCTTTTTATTGATTATTTTTCGTTGTAGTTATTTCTTTGTGCCCGAAAATTTATATGTATACACAATTTAATGTATTGTAACCACGTGTTCGTCCGTACTAACTGCTGTTCCCACCGCGAATTGTAATACTCATCGACTGCACGAGCGCACCTTCCTTAGATAATTATTATATTACCACGTATTTTCTTCGTATTTTATCCCCACGATAATTATCCCATCGGTAACCGGTATCGGGTATTCGGAGTGGTGGAACGACGATATTATAATATTATTAGATTATGAATTTATAATTAATCCGCATTGGCATGATAATTTATCCGAATTCGTCCACAAGATCCTACCATTTCCACACGTGGTTATTAAATAATTATTATTTTCGGAATATTCTATATATGTATAAGTGTAATACATAAACGTCCAAATACAAGCGTAAACGTAATTAATAAATCGAACTAGTGTATTGACGTATTAGTAATATTAAGATACGATTTTATACAATAAACCCGTGGTTAAAACTTAGCCCAATACTATTTTAAATTGTGATTATTACAATATTATACTTATTCCTTTTTTAATTTTACACCAAGTTTATTCATTTTTTAAATCTTGTCGACACCCTCGCTTAACGTAGTCACAGTCACATTTTAATAACTCACAAAGCTCGGTTTTTGGAGAGCAACATAACAAAATGCAAGTTATTATACCATCATAATATAATTATACCCTTAAGCTGTACGGTTTTATCAATTTAATAATTGTTCAAATATTTAATATTATATTATGTAACTACAGTCTATAGTACGGCATTATGTCATTACAGTAAATATTTTCAACATAATGAAATTGGTTGATACCCGATACCGAACACAACTTATATTCCGACGCGTTCCGGTGTACTGATCCGTAACGGTCTTATGTTAACGTTAAGTATTCACATGCGGTTGACTAATTTAATTTATCATCAATCATGTGTTGGATAGTCCTGCGAGTATCGCGGTAAGATGTTTTTGCGGAGAAACTGAATTTATAACGATAAGAGCATTTCGTTGTCCTTACATCGTTTGTTCGAACGTTATAGGTATGTAATTATACAATCCATTTGAGAACCGTTAGAATTTGCTCACGTCCGTAGAAAACGTAATGTTGACTGTGTTGAGTTAACCGAATGCAATCCTTGCCCACTGGTATGTCCGTTGTTAAAACAATGCTCTGGTCGACAGGTACGCATATTGCGCGCAACACTAACTGATGTAACGACTGTAAATCGAAACAGGCTTCTCGCTGTACATAAGAGTTTTGTAACCGAATGAACATTTATGGGCGAAGTGGAGAAAAAATGTTTTCAACGAACTATTGGACTTTATTTCGCTATTTTAATTTTACGAAATTTACCGATTTCAGTTTATTGTTTATTGAAAATGTCGTTACTTTCGACAATATAATAGTGCTCGTAATTATACGGCATATTGAAATAATCGTTACAATAACGAAGATTAAGGTAAAATGTAAAATGCGATTAGAATTGTTGGACCTACTATTGTATAAGGATAAAGACATTAATTTGAACCACTACAACTGTTGCGGTGTACAACACAAAAAACTTTTTTCAAACCAATTTATTTTGAAATTTTACCAAAAATGTCAACATCCTCTACAGTTTTTTTTTTTTTTTGCGAAATCGAAAAGGTCGTCTTGAGCAAAATTTGAGTCTTATAACGGCAATGGTGAGCCTTTCAACTTATTTGGGTGATTATTGGTCTTGTAAGTGATCGAACCCCGTACACATGAGTCTAATCAGCGACGGCGGCGGCGTCCACTATGCATCGTTATCTTTCGATTTATGACGAGCACAAACGCTATTTGCAGACCGGAAACATAATTTTAGCGTATGCACGTTTTGCACGTTTACATTCGAAAGATGGTCAAAGTTCGATTTGATGCACTACATACCGGTGTACACCGAATCGGCGAATCCTTCTATGTGCGCTTATTACATTGTTCGTTTTCAAGGTAGGCTGCACTACATTATAGTACAGCGTCCAGATAATTTGACGTTTATAATGCAATGGTTATGAATAGGGCTGGGATTTCGATGCACTTTGCATTGTTTCCCAAAGCTTACTGTGCAATGCTCGTCTTGTCACAAATTTGTTTTATGTACATTTTAATGAGAATAAGAAAGTTTATTTTGCATTTTTTTTGCATTTTTTGG
Organism: Periphyllus acericola; assembly: GCA_949715065.1. NCBI lineage: Eukaryota > Metazoa > Arthropoda > Insecta > Hemiptera > Aphididae > Periphyllus > Periphyllus acericola. The sequence continues at coordinate 25,783,763 of OX454268.1, forward strand.
CATTTCTTAGATTTTAGATCATTTTCTTAATTTTTTAGGGAATTTTAGAGTTTTTGGAGTATTTTTTGAGTTTTTGGAAACCAAGTATGAATTTAAAATTTTAAAATAAATATAATAGATTATAAGTTGGTACTCGTATTTCGTATTCTATTATCGGACAAGGTTTGAGTAACCTCTACCCGCATTTCCAGTAAAGTAATCTTAAATCAGTAAAATCGACGTCCGATGATATCGTTTTTAAATTGATATCGCATTTTTTTAGGGCATTTTTCGGGGGTTTTTAGGGCATTATTTAGAGTTTTTAGGTCATAAAAGAATTTTTTTTTAGGACATTTTTCGGGGTTTTTCAGGGCATTAAAATCCCAGCCCTCGTTATGAATCACGATTGTCGTATTATTCGTATTTCACGCACGAGCGCGGTATCAACCGCGCGGTCCCGGATAAGTGTTACCGGGTTGAATTGGATATGCGTGTACGCGGGCGCGCTATTGTAGAGGATAATAATTATGAAAAGTTTGGTGTGAAAACCGCGAAAACCTTTAAAATATAACGCGTATGTATAGAGTCCCGTAGCGGCATGTCCGTTTGTTAATGTACAAGTATTAAATAATCGTTATCGTAACATTTATTTCGCAGCTCTCGGCCTTAACGCACTGCAGCGAAAATCGTACAACATAATGCACATCAACTGCGTTACGTGTAAGCCGGTGATTTATTTATTTATTTATTTTTTTCGCGTTATTGTGTTTAAAAAAGTTAAGGTTTCACTCGGAGATAAATGATGTGCTTCTATATTAACGAACAAGACGGTGTGCGTGCTGTGCGTTGTGCGGGACTCGCAAAAGATATAGTACAAAAGTTTTACCAGTGACCCGGTACGATACGATCAGCTGCAAAGTATCAGACTCTTTGACGCCGGCCGCCGCTGCACACAGTATATACATTTGGGTTTATTTCCGGAGTTCGGTCGCCGTCAGGTCCTTACAGAAATCAACGGTTTCTGTCCTACATTCAGTTGTACACTCCATATAATGTGTTGTAGGCGCACGGGTTCTATAAATAAAAATACGTACGGCCGTATAGAAGACGGTACGTAAAAAAAAAAAAGAAAAAAAACCGAAAAAAAGCAATGAAACCATAGGAGTTTTTCGTGGATTTATGTACAGCACACATCGGTATTGAGGAGTTGAGATTTAAAAAAAAACGCTTGTTGTTCAAGAACTTTCTAGTCTATAAGATTGAAAGATCCTGACGTAATAATTAGCTACAGTATTGTTATGTAGGTTGTTTTTGATGTACTTTTATTTTTGTAACGATTAAAACAGATGATAAAATTCCTTTCGATTTTAATGATTAAAATATGTTCAAGACGTGTGGAGAGTGATATAGTTCACATAATATACGTGAGAATAAAAAATAATGTTTATGTTTGATAATTTGTAAAGACAAAAAAATTTCTGTATGGGTCCGATGCTAAACGTTTTGAGAATTTTTCGGTCGACAAGAAATTAGAAAAGTAATATTTATTTTTGATGTGTAAGAGGTATAAGATTACATACGCAATCAACATTTAAGAATTGAACCTTGTAAAATATTTCATCTTTAATCACCGCGATTATAAACATTAATAAATTATGCAGTATACTTCAAACATAATAAATAGGATCGAGTTAGATATAGGGTTTGAACTGTTTGGAGATTAAATAAAATATTTCGATATTCGTAATATTTATGCTGAATCTGGTTTCAATTTTCATCCGTTGTAATAAATCTAAAAAATTAATCATTGGACTGTAATTCCCATGAAAATAAAAATAAAATTATATTGTTTGAACAAGTAGTTTTATATCGTTTATTATTTATTTGTTCTATATAATTGACAGACGCAGTTATATTTGTTCTTTTTTTCATTTCATTTCAGAAAATTGTATTTTACAACATAATTTTTTAAACACACACACAATATAATATATACCTATGTCCTGTATGCATATATTTAGTTGCTTATACTACAGTGGATTCATTTATTCATTTCGAATAATACGATAGAATTTAATCCATTATTTTGTTTGAATCTGTTTGAGTGAACCGAGTAATGTTTTGGTGTTTTATCATGATGTGTGTTTTTCTTTGTGCCCGAGACCCGAGTGCACGATCGCCAAAAAAAGGACTGCTCCGATGTATATAATTATGCTACATTCCTGAGAGGAAATTTCACCTTGTTGGTACTTTGAGGTCATTTTTTGAATTTCTCAACAGGTTTTCGATTATTCGAGAAAAACGCAGAAAAAATTGCAAATTGAGAATCGAACCCGTCTAGTATTTTCGTCACGTACTATCCACTTGTTTATCTTTCATGGATAGAAGATTTTTCATAAGATTTTCTTTATTTGGTTATTATTCTATAAATATAAATCGTGGCTATTTGAAACAAACAAATATTATCAATAAAGCATTTAATAGAAAAGTCAATACTTTAAAAACATATTTTTTTCGTAAAAGTTAAACCTACTTTATTAAAAATATTAAAAAAATTGGTTACACTACTATGTAGACCATCTTTAGAAATATAAACTGATCCACCTGACCTCTTTTACTTAGAACCGTTCGTTCGAGAGAAGTTTCAAGTTCAAGTTTTTAAGTTTAAAAGATCAATTCTTATAAGTATTTCACCGATCTAGGAGTTTCGGCCTGTGTTTTTGTTTTGTTTTAAATTATCTAAACATATGATATATACCAGTTTAAAGTTATACTCGGTACGCCAATGAGGCAATAACTATGCAAATATCATGTATACAAATATCCAGTAAAATATGTCCGATCATAATATAATTATTGACCGTGTTGAATCATGAATGTACGAGCTGTATATAATCTAATATTTTAACCCGTTTTTAATCCGTTTTCATTGGAATTGTATTCCGGGTTCCATCGTTTATTGTCAAATATGTACATAATTCGAGTGTTTTAACTGTCAATGCTATAAAATAAAGGTTTAGAATTTAGAATAGATGCAAATAAAAATCAAACAATTATCTTTCATGAATAATGTAGGTACTTTTTCTACTTAAAAACAGACCTTGCGTGTAAATATATACACTTAAATATATTGCAGCCCAAAAATTATTATGTTAATCAATAAAATAATAAAAATAACAAAATATCATTTCATCGCAGATGTTATATTATATCGTCCTCGGAAAAGCTTTTATCCAAGAATTAAAAAAATTAATAATTAGATGCGTATTTTGAGTAAATATTTTTTTTTTACCTCAAAGATGACATGTACCCACGATGTTTTATTATATCGTTGTACTGGATAGGTACGTAGGCAGTTTGTTTGACGGGGATGTGGGTTAAATGCCCCACCGTCGGAGGAGATAATCTGATGGAAAAGTCACGTTCGGAAAGCAAATATGGGGTGTATTTGACAATTTTGTCACGTTTAAAGGCCGAAATGCATCTGCGTGTGTATTTGAGAGTGTGTAAGCGTACATGTGTGTGTGGGTGTACGTGCGTGTTGCCGCGTGGGTGTGTGCACTCGAGTTTGAGATGCAAAGTATGAATGAGGAAATCAATAAGTGTAATTGAATTACTATACAGGAAACCGTCCGAAATAGGTAAAATTATACGCCCGGGCTAGTACGTAGAATTCATACTGCCCCCTCCCCCCCAAGCGTACCGCGGGGGCGACTGTACAATAGACCATTGACCTTTGGACGTGTCTTAGCGTTTGTACGAAGGGACACCGTTTATTAATATATATTGCAAACGGGAAAATAATAATAAGGTGACGTGTTCGGGCGAATTCACGCGACCGTCGTCGTCCGCGTACGATAATAATTATATCGCGCCGCGCCGTATGTAATAAAATTATAACAGCAAACAATGATAGTAATATCTCGAAACACAACTCTTGACGGCTGTCACTTGTCCGTATGCATCGCCTACCTTTGTTATTGCCGACGCCATTAACGCGCGTTATCCCTGCAAACGTTTTGACATTTCTCTTTTCTCAGCACCTATTTACTCGGAGTGTTTGCGAGAAAAGGCCGTCGCACGCTTGCACACGCACGCACGTGTTACATTTTCAAGATAAAGTTATTGCTGTGCCTGTAATATAATCAAAAAAAATCTATATTAGGAATTCGGTTGGCTGGAGACGGCTTATAATTTTAATGAACACTCGGCGTGAAGCATGTATCAAGGAGAAGATTTGGATCGGAAATGATGTAGCCTCGGGAAGGGGCACGGAAATGGATGGAGGGGTGATCAATCGGCGAGCAGACCAAGTCTGTATTTCGATAGAAATATCGACATTTTCCACCCGGCTTATATATAACGTTATAACACATGCGTTATTTCGTGGCGTTTTGAAATTATTTTTCGCGTTCCGTACGGTATACTCGTAATAGTGCAAAAGTATTAGTCCAGCGGTCGTGTCGATCATCTCGCAATGATTACGTGTGTTTCGATACTCCGCGACACGCAAACATTCCAGTCAAATACAGTAATACGTCACCGAGCATTATACTCGTACAGTGCATTGACGATGCTTCGAGGTTAGGAACAATATGACCGACGACGACAGTAATTTGTCGTTAAGGTCGATTCGATTAGTCTTTTACAACAATAATAATAATATGTTTTTCGTACTACCAAGACGCAATCGACGTTATTACCGTGCTCGTCGTCACGTACTTAAAAGGATGAAACGTTTGGCATATCATCGCGGGCGCACTTTCACGGCGATCCAACGAATAATAGTTATTTAATAACACCTAGTTATCAATCTCTAAGCCCGATCATCGCGAGTCGCATCGGATCGGTACGACGAACGCTTTTCAACGCCCCGCCGTATCGTGTTGCTGTGTGCCGCCCTGTCCCTGTGCATTGTATTATTTTATGTTTTCCACGCACGCCGTCATGTTACGACGGTACACCCACCATATATCCTGTACGTAAAAACACAAACACCCGACGGTTATTCATTTCGTTCGAATTACGGCTGAGCGCGGCGGCGTACGTACGCGCGGCCGCCGCAGGATTTCACGGTTGGCGGGCGGTAGTGACGTGCGGCCTCGGCGGTTGCGGCGGCGTCAGCAATCAGTACGCGCTCGGATAACATTATTATTATTATTATATTTTGCTCAGCTCGTGGTTTATACTTTATATTAAAAAATAAATCTGAACAATTTCTCTCGGTGAATATTACCCGGGACAGGTCGCGTTGGCGCGCTCTGTTGTTTATCTCCTGCGATCCGTCTATTACAAAAAGTATTTCATTTACACGGGTTGCAACCGGCGCATTGTTGCTGACACACTAAATTCAATTTAAACTGTTATAAAAATCAATTGCAGGGTTAAACTTTTCTCCGATCCTTCCCTCCCCCCTCCCCCCCCCCCTCCGTCCGGAGGCAGTCTTCCGAGAAATTCTTCACGTAATCGTTAATACCCTTTAAACCACACCGAAAGCAATTTATATGCTCCAAATAAATGTATATATTACTAATTCGATAGAGAAAAAAGTTCACGCTGTGAGCTTTAAGGAAAACCCGTACAGCCGAACTTCACTCACGTTAAAGTAGGCACCGTCTTAGGATATTAAGCTTGTGGTCCGAATGTTGTAGAGTATAATATAACCTTAAAGAACTTTTATTCACAGTAGGACGACGGCGAAGTATAACATAATAGCAAATTAAAACAGTAACCGTGTATAGCTCTATTATAATACATTATAACGTTACTTTTAAATACTTGTTTTGTTTTTACGATTTAAATTGTATGGCTCATTGTTATTTAATATCAAGTAGCTGCAGAAAGTGGTTATTAAAAATTGAAAAACGTCCCACTGGATATTTTTTTATTATTTTTTTTTTTATATACTGGAAACTTTCTATTTACTGCCGCGCTGTTAGTCGGGGGTTTCGTCTCTTGACTTTGCGCGACGAAGATGGCATCAATAACAGCGTATACGTGACAAAACCTGAAAACACTTTCGAGCACACAATATATATAATAGGTATCTACTACGGCTTCAAAACTGAATGGGACGTATTTGTTAGTAGTTGAAAAATTACTTTGTTGGCTACAAAAAAAAAAAAAATTTACTTGAACCCGAGCCGTTATAATTGCAAGCCTTTTGTGTACAGGTATGACGTCAAATTTTTTTCCCGCGTTCGTTCCTTTTGTGTGGGACCACCTCTCTTGACATGGGACATCTAAAGAACCGATGGTGAACATCGATTTCGCTTTATCATAATTATACATCACAATAATCTAGACGCGTCTACATGTAATATATGTACGCGTTACCGTATTACTGCCGATGTTCGATGTCGCCAAAGTGGTTCGAAGTGCATGTAGGCTACTGGAGTAATTGTGCCTATTGTTGGGAAAAGTAAAGTGTACATATATTATATGTACAATACACACCAGTATACTTGATTGAAAAGAAAAATTTGAATGAACGATTAATTTCTCCAGTTTTTTTTTCAGACCTTTCAATACGAACAAAATACAGTGACATTTAGTTTTCAATATCCTGATTTAACCATTCAACCGTCGATTTACAAGAGTTCAACTGCGCACGCTTGTCGAATTATTCCCTAGACGAAAATTTATGAATTTCAATTTGAACGCGTAGTTTTACATTACGTCTATAACGACGGTCGTGCGATGCTATAAAAAACAATTTGATTACTATATCTCGGTTGTGCAATTCATCCGTTTCCGTGTAAATACGTAGTTGAGTGGCTTTGAAAATATAATTTTCCGTCTAATTTTTCCACGTACACTCATGTGTAATGCATATATTCCAAGTATCTGTTATAGATAATTTCAAAGAACATTGTGCGAAATGTTATTTGTTCGTAACGTTGGCTATAAAAGCGTGTATCTTTATTTTTACATTCTAATATTACGCGTTTATAAATATTGTAAAACGTCTAATAATATAGGTAAAAAACATAATAGTATATCCTCATCGATATCGTACAAAGAATATAAAATGATGCGCGCCTTAGGCAAGGACGTAACAAAGACCGTTTTCGAGAAGGGCCAATACATTTTTTCATTTGCAAAGAGAATAGTGATTTTTATTTTTTACGACAACATTTTTTGAAGAGAAATGTAAATTTTTAAAAACTCTTTCGCTAGTATATCGGATGAAGTCTGCACCAGCTTTCCCAATACAATGAAGTTTTGCATCTAGGTCCGACTTCCGTGTGTGATGACGCATTGTCACCATAACCGTCGTAAATATTAAAACAATGGAGTGGGATGATGCGGGATCATTTATTCTTAGCGCGAGCCAATATGACATTCAATTACGTATCTATGAAATCCTTGGGCACATTATAGTATAGCGCTATAAAATATCTGTATGACATAGATTGTCATGGTCTATTATATAGTTAATATTTTTATAAAGAACTAATTTTGTTTATTTGTGATACATTCAGTTTATTTATATATTTTTCTGTACCAACATTTTAACAATAACCGTATTAAAGTTTCCGTATATTAATCACTAATTGTTTTTTTTTAACACAAATCCTCAATAGTTTACAGTTCACACTATTCGGAATATTTTTGGACGAAAACCTGTCAATTAATATTTTGTTTGGTGTCTTTAAAATAATATGAAAGTTTTATGTGAATTTGTTAAGTTAACGAAATTTCTAATAATGATTTTACCATATTTTCGTACACAACGATCGGATCAACTGGAAAAAATATTTGATATTTTAAAATATTATATTTATTGTCGCCTTTGCTCAATAGGTAGGAGCGTAAAAAGTTTACTAAATTAATGGAAGTGTTGAAAATTATATTCAAATTTTATACAAGAATTAATATAATTATTATATGGTTAATAGTAGGCTATAAAGTAATTGCCTCATCGTAATTACCCTGATTTTATTTAAAATTAATTTAAACATACAATGCATAATTATATTTTATTTCAATTATAAAAATCAATAACGTCCTAATAAGAGTTGAAAAAAAAACTACGAATTAATAAATATTTTTACATGGAATATTTTTAACGCTTATAAAATATCAACTAGAAAACAATTTAAATTTCTGTCATAAACATAGATTATATACCAGCAAACAATGAATAATGTTGATTACGATTTAATCAGCATAACGATATACTGTCAGTTTTGTAATATGATAATATATTTTATACCGCCGCTTACCAACACCATAATAATTGTGGTTGTTCTACTTGGACATGGTAATTTTTTTGAAACATATAAATACGCATAATACGGAAAGTCGAGAAAGCTGAGCATAACATTTAAAAAAATGGTTGATTTAATCCGTCAAGGTATTTAGAACTTTAAATTTTCAAAAATATTGTATTCGACCAACATTTCTTTTACCATCATAACGTGTTTACAATTAATATTTAGTAATATAATATATCTTCGAAAAACATTGATACAAAAAATAATGAATGCGTGTATTTATATTGTATTTTTTCATTCAGAGAAAAAGAAGTGCCACGTGGACAACAGCCACCTCCGTTATTACGATCGAGTACCTTGCCCGCCATCATTGTACCGGGCCTCAACATTTTACATGCTCAAATCGGACCAAATTCTACACCAAACGGTATAGTTTTAAAATCATAATTTTAATTTATAATCGTTCATTACATATTATATAAAACCTGAACAATATATATTTTTATTAACTACTTTTCAAGGATTGTTTGTACTTTTTTTTTTTTAAATAAAAAGGGTTGAAGTACATGGGTCGGGTATGAGAACAGGAGTCGATATCTCAGGACAGATACAGACAATTAAATTTTCTAACGATTTTACAATTTTTTTGGAACTTTCCGGCCTTAATTTTTTTTAATGACTACAGATAAAAATGTATCTAGAGAATAATGTATTCAATTTCCAAGCTTAAAGTATTAAAATTGAAAGTTATATACATTTTTAACCAAAAATAATGTGGTTATTCTAACACTCTCATTGATTTTTAAATAATTATTTTATTTAGAATATAATCATATTGCATAAATTAAGACTAACGAATCTTTGTTCTATTCTTTTAGTTTTCATTATAATAATTTGCCTTTATTTACTTTAAACTAAAATGTACACAACCATCCCAATTTATAACTAACCAAGATAAAATTTAATTTTTACTTCTGATTTTACGGTAATAGTTTTTGAAACTTATATTTATCTAGTACATTTTAATTTATTTATAATTGAACAATACTCTAAAATGTTAGTCATAACTCATAATATAATGAAAGTTGATCATTAGAAGTAGGATTTTGATGACTTCTGCATTTTTCTAACAAAGCTACACATTTGTTTCATGTGTACATAATACAAATTTAGCATATTTCATGTTAAATGAAGTTTTCTTTTTTTTATGTAATTTTTTATAAATATTACGCTAGCTTAATGTGTTTAACTCATTTTTGTTTGTTTTAAGCTTTCTTATGTAGCATATAAAAGGTAATAGCTATATATCATCTCAAAACCACAACATGGTAAAATAGTAGTTTTAGTCAAGAATACAATACGTATGTGATACTATACCTTGTAAAATACGGTTGTTAATACTGAACGAATAATACTAATATTAGGTATATTAAACTATTTAAAATATTTAAAAGTAAAGTCAACTGTAACAAGTTGTTGACGGTCTTAAGTTGTTTTATTGGTCATTTTTTAAGTTAATTTTTTAGAGTTTTTAGATTATTTTTAATTTTTTTTTAGTGCATTTTTCTGTGTTTTTTATGTTATTATAATACTCGTATATCTCTATTGATCATATGATATAATACATTATTTTTATCAAAGAGCGTAATTTTCTTTTATATTTCCATGTATTGTTTCTTTTGAATGTTAGTGGTTCGTTAAGGAAACTGAAGTAATAGGAAAAATGGTTACTGTAATTTTATCGAAAACCCTTATGCCTAAACCCACTATATAATTGCATTTTTCTTTTTCCTTTGCTGAGCGAATATTTACAATTATTTTGATACGCTTATAGTTTATACATAGTATATCATGTGTAACACGTACAATATAATTTTATTGAAACGTGTGATCCGTTGCAAACACAAAAAATAATTCACTTGAAATAATATTATGAGCGTTCACTATTTTATATTCAAATTATAACATTAATTAATTTATATAATTTTACTTTAATCGATTTATCAGTACTAACAACTAACAAACTGTAACTGATTGCGTATACTTGTATGGTATCTTAGTATAAATTAGTGTTCGATGTAAAACTTCTCATGCACAACATGGTGGAAGAAGCCATTTAGGTTTTATTTCATTCGTTTGTTTTAATAAAGAAACTGAAAATGTCCAAGATTTATATAATTGTACTTAGGAGCGCATGAAAATGAACTTTTTTTTAAATCTCTGCGACAGAATGTCATATGTAATTTCAGTAATCGGATAATAATAATGTATTATGTTCGGTAACATGAAAGTACGTGTAGCGGATAGATAAATGTACGGCCAATACTCTCGGACGTACTAAAATTGCCTACACATCACGCCCCGGAATAATGAAATTAGTTCATGGAATTATCGCCCCGGAATAATTGTTACAATTGATAATTTATATACATCAGAATAACAATTACAACCCAACGCGCATTTTACCTTTAAAATATATGAGATTACTTATACAATTACGATTACGGCCGGAATTTATTAAATTTAAAGGATAGATTTCGGAGAACAACAAGTGATATTCAATTTTTGATTTGAAAACTTGTGCTGATGAATTTTTAAATACAATGCGATTTCGTTTCACCACAATCAACATATTTAATAATATCGTAACAACGTACGACTCTACACCAACAGTTCGCAACCGTCTATGATCCACTACCCCCAAATTTATTTATTTCGCCGAGGCCCAAGTGGACGGCCGCTACGTAGATAATAATATACATAGCGTATAACATTTTTATTAGGTGTTAAATAATTGGCGACCCCCAGATTGCACGCCACTGTTCTACACAGTGTGTCGATTGTTTATTTGTTACAATATAATATATAGTTTGTCTGCATCAATCACCAAATGCGTTGAGCCAGATCAGTGTTGGTCATTTACAGTTGTTTTAAAAATTGGTCTGTTCGATTTCGGTCATGAAATGGGTTATTTATAACAGCGAACACCTGCGTATTACACTTGGCCATTTATCGATCTTCGCTACAACTGGTGTGGTACCACGTGATTCTCATATGTATGCTCTACTGTAGTAGCTGTTAGGCGTTGAAATGAAAATAATGGTGTTCCAAACGAAGTGTGTGTATAAGTGAAACGGCTTTTCGCATTGTTTAAAAATATACAACTTATAACAGCCGACGATGGTTGGATTAGTATTTTATTTTGAGATATGATGTATGTACTGAAATGGTTTAAAATGAACAAAAATGTAGAGACGCGAAAATAAACAGTTCGAACGCCATAACACTAAATAATATACGTATAGTTTGGTATATTAGTTGGTACTTGGTAATCAATTATCAAACTGAATCAGGATTAGAAAATATCGTATCAATAATAATAATTCACTTTAGTTTTGTATTTGTAAGCGTAATATTTAGTTTTGATATTTTTTTGCAATCAAATATATGTTTAAACTTAACTAGAGTCGGCTTAAATGTTATGACAGTGAATGTTGTGTAGAACGGTAGTCTCATAAAATGTGATCGATAAAAAGCTACAAAAATGTATCGTTTTACGAATAGTCAATTAATGATCAGTTGTCAAATGGATGAAGTTTCCACCAACATTCCAAAAACTTTTTATTCCGTAAATCACGTTATTTTAAGTGCAAAAGTTGAAAAATGTCGTATAAGAAGTCTTAAAATTCGGCGACTAACTTCTTACTTAACTTCAATTGGTCTTAAGCAAAAGTGTTACAAACTATTTATTAACAGCTTCCTATGTTTTCCCTTCAACGTGGTACTGAGTTTTCACATGGCACCAATATGTTTTATTCTCTTCATAAATAATATTTCTTTGAATTTTCAAATTTATTTCTCTTAGCTTATGATTAAGAGCTATTCATTTTTGGAGAATGGTAAATTACTGCAGTACTTGAGCACGTCTTTGATTAATTAGTGAACTGGTGTGATCAAAACGGATTATCATTTATAAGTAAGTGCAAAAACCATGGCTTTTACTCGATTTCGTTTTATAAATTTGTTCCGATGGCAAGGCGTTTTTTTTTATTATTTTCACTTTTCAGTGGTATGACTATATACATACACGCATTTACTTATATGAACTAGAGTTTTAGTTGCTCAATTTTATATTAATTTGTAACACAATTTTTTTAGTTTTCGAGTTGTACATCGATTTTAATAATAGTTGTCTTTTAGATATATATAGTTTTAATTTTGATTTAATTTGTTTTATTTACTGTTATGGCCCCAGTTTTATTATTTTTGTTTTTAGTTTTGAATACAGATTTTCATTTTGACAACTTTTTCTTTTACTATACTTACAAAATAGAAGTTGATAAAATATTTATTTCAAGTTAATTTAGTGTGATGTGTTAATTTTGGAATTTTCACCTCCAGAGTTATTTAGTAAAGGGTATTTTAGTATTGCATAACAAAATAAATGGCATTCTTAGCGCTAACTAATTTATATGACTTGTAAAATGGAAGTAAAAACCTTGCCTATTTTAACTATGAATTAAGAAAAAGTGTATTTTTAATTAAAGTCTATTAGTATTTATTTGTATTAAGTTTTTTTATGAAAAATATTTTCTTTAAAATGAGTTCATGTTGTCCAAAGTTTATTATCATACATAAATGTAAATCTTTAAAAGGAAAATAATGTAAGGAAAATTAAAAGTTATATTCAACACCGATAAAGATGAATATTTATTAAGCCCAATCAAAAATTATGTTGTGGATATACCATTTAATAAATGGGTTAACAAGCTGGAATCGAAATATTTTATTTCGCATATTGTGTTCACTTGATTATAATATAAATATGTAAGCAATACGATAAAATGTTTATTTACTTAGTTCATAATGATTTTATCATCGTAATTTTTTATATAATATTATAATTGTACACATTGTTTAATTTTATCGTATTTCATTGTTGAGCTATAATAGCTGTTAGGTACTGAAAGCTTTTAAAATGAAAAACAAAAAAACACATATTAAATTAATACATACAATTTCTGCTCAAGATTTTTTAAAATATGTAAGACCTTGTTACCTACACTGTACCTTTAGCTATGCTTCAGCAACTCGTATTTTTAAGTTTTTTACAACGTATTTTTGGTTACTGGCATATATTGCGTATGAATACGTAAGAGTACAAATCATTTTTTTTTAAAACAAAGTAAAGTTATTGGGAATTTCTTATTTTGTTTTCCAATTTCATAATAGAAAAATAAGCTTTCACATTTACGTTTCTGGTTGATTCGTTTTTATTTTTACATAGATTTCGTTGACTATATTTTATTGAATGATTTTTTCCTCTCTAACATTATCATAAGTATGACGAACAAAACTATCCTACTTCGTATTTAAAATTAATATTACGTTTAAAGGAAATATTTCGTTTCTACGTTTATTTAAAATTTGATAGTTAAATAATTTTTAAATTGCTTAATGAATCGATTAATTTTTTTAAGTAAAAATAATAATAATAAAAAAAAACGAAAGCAATAGGTATCATATTGCTGCTTAACTTAAGGGAATATATACTTAATAATATGTATTTCATAATTTTTTAAATTAAATAAACTCTTCTCAAGTAATTGTTGTAAGTACCGAATTATAACTTATATTATTAATCAAATTTAATGCGTTTTACCACTGATAAATTGTGTTTTATTATATTTTTGATTAATCTAATACTGTTGTGTGAACACACGTGCGATGACGGTAATTAGTTACACGAGCCTCTGCTGCGGTGAAAATGATGTACTTGAAAAATGTTCCACTTACAATTAGACGCGTCTCATCATTGATATACGGAAGAAATTGAAATAACTTGTATACTTGTACGTGCGAATTGCTAGTGTTGTTCACATGGTTACCCGGATAATGCGGTTATGTGAACACCGCCCGCACTTATTGAATAAAGTGAAAACATTATTTATATATAATCATTATTTCGCGCTTTACTTTGGGCGTTATATACATTTTCTACGGCCGAACGAGTAAAGTACTTCGATGAGTTTATCGTTTAGGCTCCGGTACCGATCAATTATTGTGCACATCGGTTTTTTTTTAAACCGAACGAACAACGAGAAATATTTTACATAATAGATGAAAGGCACGGGAATTCAGCAGATTCATCACCAAGTAACAAAGAATACGCGCAGTGTAATGATGTCGACGATTTTGAATATTGATCTGAATAAATCAAATTGGATACTCGTTGAAGAAGTACGAAGTTGTTATGATCGCAAAATAAAATGTAATCGTATATGTCCATAATCAAAGGTTTTATTATATACGAGCTGGATTACCCGTGGCTCTCACTGGCTCGTACTGAACAGTCTTGGCCGAGACCAACAATTGCAAACGGAACAAAAAAAAATCCGCAGTCGAGCCGTTTTCAAGTGATGAGCTACCATACATGCGGCAATCGATTATAAATTATATTTATCGTTACCCTTCGCTGCCGTGTCAGTTCAAATTTTTGTGACATATATTAGCTTAAAATATATAAATTTTAGTAAAGATTATTTTTAACGCTACACTAAATCTTATTACACAATCGAAATAAACAAAATAAAACGGTATATTGTCACTATGGTAATAGTAATGATGATATTATGGTTTTTGTAATTTGCACTAATATTCGGGAACACTTCTGTGATCAATTCTTCTCTCGACGATGTGAATTGACAACAATTATGTTGAAACGAAATGAGGTCGGTGGAAGCGTCAACCGGAATTTTTCCGTAACCAATGTCTATTAATTGCTTGGAAAACACTTCCGCCAATTCGTCATTTTGTGACGCGACTCGCATATTCGTTAATAGCCTGAGAGTTTTCACGTACTTCTATAAATTCGACGGACTTCAAGCAAGCGTGAATTTCATCAGCAACTGTTGATCATGGAATTACCAGCAGCGTTTTCAAAAATCACTAGCAAGCGGAATACCTCCAAAGAGTTCATGATTATTTCTCAAATCTATTATCATTTGATCGAGTGCTTTGTATTCTCGTATTGCTATTCTATTTCTAAATCTCATCATCAAATAAATGAAAATATTCAATGTATGCAACTGACTCCCGTCCAAAATGTCAATAAATTTATTGTTGCTGTAGAAACGTCACATTTGATTTTATTCTATTATATATTTATATTACAGGTGGAAGTTGCATTTAGATCATTGCATTAGCTTTTTTTTATCCTTGTCACCAAGGTAATCCCCAAATCAACAAATACACTTTCATCCCAAGATTATGGATATATTTTTGTTTTTTGTCTATTTCAATCCTTTTAAATCAACATTTCTCAAAATCTTTTCTTATCGCTCGCTTAGATTACGATACAAACATATTCTAAACATTTCAATTCGCTAGCTATCGTAATTTAGGACGTTCGTTGATTATGAATCAGTTAGTCAGTCAGGACTTTTACTTGTATATAGATTTGTTCTTCACCACGTCGAATTAAAATGTGTTGGATTGTTTTCGGGTATGGCATATGGTTTATTGAATGTTCAAGTAAAATAAAAAAAAGATATACTTCGATTTACTTAGACATTTTAGTCTATTCATTTATGATCCACAACGAAAAGTTCTTAGGTTCAATAAGCTGCAGTACCAGCAATGAATAATATACATCCAGTGGATGTTATGATAAATATTCAGCTGTACGGAATTCCTAGAAGTTTCGGTTTACCATCGGCTATACTCGCAAGACGATTTCGCCGAATTGAGATCAGTAAAAACCACGTGGACCGAATACGATAAAAAGACGCCACTTATAGCCAATATTAGTTTTGCAGTACAGTGAGGATTTCACCAAGCGACATCGGGATTGCATTTACAAACTAAATGACTTTAAAACAAAAGTGGAGTACCGCGAAACGTCGGGAGAGTCGGTCTGTGCGCGCACAAAATATGCCAATGCAAAACGCGGTCGTAAATTAATAATGTTTTAAATTGCTTCGTTTTGCGCTGTCGATGATGAATAATGTAGAGCATAATACCACTACTAGTTGTACTGAAATTCACTGCATCGAGAAATTTTTGGAAATCATCCGAAAATTGGCCGTTTGTCGATATTTTTTCCACTGAAGGCAGTGAATATTGAATAATGAACATTGAAGGTTTCTATGCTAAAAAAACCTAAAGAAGTCCCCTGTCCCACGAAATGTTATACCAAATTATACGTGTACAAGCAATACAATAATTTATCCAACAATGTGCTATATACTTTTAGTGACGTTTTTATTCACATGCACGTAAATGTATTAACTACACACCGCACTCGCGTTCGTGCATATATTTTATTTTAACACGACAGTGAAATAGCATATTGTTGTAAATCATTCGGGGTATTTTTTTACGACAATGGAAACCAATTTATATGTATATTATTAGAGTTCAATAAGAAATTGGCTGTCATGTTCGACTTAGTTAAATCGTTCACCGTCCAGCTTAGTAAAATAATTAATTTTGTCGCGCATGCACTGAAAGTTTATTTTCGATGCGAGTAGACGCGAAGGAAAGTGACCTTGTTCCATTCAGCAGATGGAAAAGACTAGTTTTCGGCCTTAAGGAAGAAAATATTACTTATTCGCCCACTACGTTAAAAAAATACATGTTCAAAGAGGATAAATACATGACTTACGTTTTATCTAATAAGCCAAGTCCTGGTAGGAGTTCTCCTGCACCGTTCCTATCATGATAATACTGGTATCTGTATAGTAATCAACACAGTCGCATTAATAAATATAGGATAAGTGACAAAAAATAGTATGTGTAACTCGCGCAGGAGGCTATTTCAGTCTCGGGCAAAATGCATCATTCACCTGCGGCTCGTGCCACACATGTCGCCTGCGACTGAAATTTTATTGCTCGCTTCGCGTCCTTGCAACGCAACAATACTATTTTACGGCACCGTAGAAAGTCCCAGAAGTGAGAACAGCTCTATTATGTAGTGAAAGGGCTTTCAATTTCAACAAATGTCTGCTAAACAAAGATTCTGCAAGGGTTTCCGCAGTACAGGTACTCGATGTTTTCACATCTGCACAAGGCAGCTTCTATGTACAGGGTGTCTCACCAGAACTTACACAAAGCGAAGAAGTTTTCAGAAAAAGAAGCCTTATAAAATGACACATACAATTTCATAAAAATCATAAAATTAGAAGTTAATTTTTAACTTCTTTAATAATACATTTATGTTTACTAAAATATTGTCAAGAAAATTGCCTTTGCTCAAGAATGCTCATAAAAAAAAGCATCATTTGATTATATCACAATTTACCCGGGAGATACCGTTATGTGTAAATATTGTTGGGACACCCTGTACAAGAGGTTCAAAAAATACTCGCGTCACAAGCATGTGCAACTATATAAATCCACGGTTGGATGTTTTAAAATGTAGCTTCAGATGTCATCCGTTGCTTTGCCAGAACAAATGATTTTGTGCTTTTCGGTTTCGACCGTTTAACGTATTTTATTATTTACAGAACGAATACATGGTCGACGGCGGGGTGGTAAAATAGTACAAATAAACAGTTGCGCGAACGAGTCGTGATAGAACACGGCAAGTTATCGCGTCTATTTTTGTTTTAATTACTGTCTCCACTTCTCCAGGATGTTATATTGATCGGAAACGGTAATGTTCGTACGCTTACAATCGTCGAACGTGCGAACTCCGTTTTTTGTTGCGGACCCGATGTGAAAACGGTGTACGCACAAGTTTCGCGAACAAAAACGAAATGCGTTTTCAATAAACTAATTTCTTAGTACCATACGTGTAGGCGTACCGGTGGTATATCGCAAATGGGAATCCGTCGGTGCGCGTATAATACGTGATGCGAACGTTGCGGTTTTCCGTTTTGCTTAGCACTGCTGCAGAGGCGAGACCGAAATCCCCCATTTTGCGTTTTTAAACTCGATTTAGTTATGAAACACGTGCATTACCGTGCGATATCACGTCCAATTAAAGTAGTATTGATTGTCGTGCCGCAACGCGTGCGTGTAATAATTACGAAAACGATCATTACAACGTACCGTCTGCTGTAACATTGTAAGACCCCCGGTGAGAGGTGTACAACACACACGCGACTATTGGGTTTTTACTAGTATTCGTTTGTAGCCTATGAGAACGGTACGCAACGAAATAATGAATTTGATGTGAATGATATTTTCAAAATATTACGTTGTCGGTGTTACAGATCAGGAGCTGTTTTTTAAAACGGTTTTAAGTTCCAATATGCACTACAATAATCACTGCTCGTAAGCGCAACGCAAATATTTCTCATTTAAGATCCCGAGGTATTATTATATATTTATATGGTCGGGCGTGAGAAGAAACGTCATCTGGAGGTTAGTATAATGACTATATTATAGGGGCAGCGCCGCAATTGAATCGAAAAGGAAAAATATTATATAAATCGTTACTTACATTCATTGGAAGTAGTGTCGTGATAATTACTATTATCAAAACTGCCTATGCTTGTACCTCTTGAACTGGGTGCTATCACGGAAATACTCGTAAAAAAAACGTGTTAAGGGCGTTGCAAAAGCCTTTGATGAAAAATCGTTTCAAAAGGAAAGAAACTACACATTATACTGCCTAATGTCATAATGCATACAATATTATAAGATTATACTATAATGTATATATGTATTAATGAATAATCTCACTTAATTATTCGTTTGAATGCTTGAACGTGTCACGTGTTCTTAACTCATATGTATAAGTGATGACTATTATGATTATTATATATATTATGGTATATCTACATGAAGAGTAAGCCTAAATAACCATCAGACAGTGTTTTAATTTTCTGTTCAAATATCATATTAAATTAAGACACACCCACGTGTTGTGATAAAACGTTTATAAAATCTAGTGTCAATATATTTTGATCTTTACTATATTACATTTTTATTTTTATTGAAATAGACCCTTGCCAGCATTGGCCAATGGGTATAATGGTATATAATATACTTATATTAATATAAAATGAAAGAGTTAACATCTCATATCGTTTTATGATGTACCGTATAATACTGAAACTTTAAATCTCTAGCAAACCCAAAAATAATTAAATAACAGTAAAAAAGAATATTTTAATATATCTTTCATAAGAAGAGTTACGAACTCGTATTTTAAAATTCATTACCTGCCAGTCCTAATGGAATGACATATTAAAATAAGTATGGTTATTAGTTATATACACACTTTTAAAGAATTTTAAAATGAAAAATATTTTTGATAAAATGACACCGGTAAGATAATTATTATTTATCAGAAATACATCACGTGACAGTACTATGATGTTGGTTTGAAACTATTTAACAGTTTTTCAAATTATGAGCGTATTAATTACAAAATCGTATACAAACTATTACAATAAAACTTAGTATAACATTTTTTTTAATAATATGTCTGGTTGACTTTTAGTTTTTGTAAATCTCTTAAGTTTATTTAATTATGTGTCTTATCTGTAAGCGACTCACTTGATTCCAGGAAAACTGCAAATTATTATAGTTGCTGTCTGGAGCATTGTTTTTTTTATTTTATGGATATCCCGTTTTTTATTTTTATTTATTTATTTAACTTTAAGAGCTTTCTGTTGGGAATTTTTTTCTTTAGCCGAATTACGAGATATACCTACAAACATTTTACATAATAGATGTATGAAAACGTCATGCATATACGTCGGATTCAATACGACGAAGTAGATAAGGGTGATTAAAATCAATGATAGGTATAGATTATTAAGATTGAATACACATTGATTAAGGACTTCGGGAGAGAGAGAGAGAGAGAGAGAATAAACTATTAAATTGGTAAACAATTATAATATTGCTACAGCCAATTCGTGTCGTTCAGCTTCAGCGTATATAAAAGCTAGCTAGCAGCTATACGCAACGTCAACCCACAGTACCCTTTGGATGTACTACGCACTGCGGATTTGATAATACATACAATAGAGATCAAAGTCTATGCGTTTTCGAATCGATCGTTATTTAAAGCGACATCAAATAAGTGTCACGCGTGCATGTAATTCATGACGGGACTTAAGGTCTAATTGTAAATCAGGGATCCAGGTTTTAAAATGAACGAGCAGTATTTATATAAGCCATAGGTAAAGACTAAACAGCATTGGCATAATAAGTCACCCAAGCGACCTGAATCACATTATCTCGTTCTGACGGGATTCTTATTTTGTCAACACATAATAATAATAGATATCATTTACTGAAAATGTGTTTTAAAATCTTATTTTCTTAAATCTTTTTTACAATACGCAATTATTTCATTGAACTCGAATAGTTAATTTTAAACGTTGATCACATATTTGTTTTAGTACCTATTATTTTTTAAAAATGGTTATAATTTCACATGATAAATTCTCGATTGCTGTAATGTAACCTGTATGTTAAGTTTTGTATCATAAATCGGTATCGTTATTATTACCTACATAACATGTCATACTGAATGTGTGTTTGAGTAATGAGAATTCGAAATTTAAACCACGACGGATAATGGCTTATTGACGAAAATATTTAGACAAATAAAAGGGGAAAAATTAGAGTTACTCGTACGGATGGCATTTCACTGTATACGATTATAAACATTAAATCATACTGGCATATTGTACATATGGAACCGTTACCATAATGTCTGACGATTTACTGCAATAAATTTTACCGATCGACTGAGTTGTGAACGGTTGGGTCGAGCGTAAAATTTAAAGTAAATACTCGGCACACAATTTTTATACTTCAGCAATAATTTTCAGATGACCAAAATTATTAATTTTGTATGGCGGGGGGGGGGGACATAAAAATCCGAAGTATGTACCTACGTAACTAAAAGTTATTAGAATTGGAAATTAGAATCGATATTATCAACTTTTAAAAATCTCTTATGCTAGTCTTTTTACATATATTTGTCTCTTTTTACATGAATCCCAAAACACAGGGTGGTAGGGTAGGTCAAGTTTATGAAGAGGTATATTTTTTACATTAACGAAAACTTAAGACGGCGTATTGAAATTAGGTAATGAAACATGTTTACGAGCTTATAACATAAGATAACAATAGAGAAAATATATATTACATATAAACGTATATATGTCACGTGTCCAATGTTCTCTTGAATTTGTATTTATTAAAAATAAGACTTTACCGAGTATACAACAGCGGCAACAAACGAAACTCTAAAAAATATATATTTAAACAAAAATGTATATTAAGTGAAATCAGTTTCGTCGGATCATACAAATTTATATACAACGATATTATAAATGATGCACTACTTGTAAATACGTATTAGGTACAACTATTTCCAAAGTATTAGGTTGATCATAAATAATAAATACTAAATGTTTGGTTAAATTCTTCAAACTTACAATTAATTTCACTAACTAAAGTTATGTTTATTGAAATTAGTGTGTATTATAATTTATAACGAATTGATAAGTTGTGTTTTTCCGTAATTGTTTACTGTATAATTAGAAAAAACAAATAGGAAGATAATTAGCGTTTGCTGATGATCATTATTGTCGACCCTAGTGGGTATGGACTATGGTGTGATGTTTCACAGTTGATAATAGTATATAGAATAAGAACAATAGTAAATATTATGTTTCACCGCAGAGCGGAGAGATCGCGAAACGATGGCAATAATCACTAATTAATTCTGGTCCAGTTTTTATTTATAGTGAAAATAAAATGAATTTCGCAAAAATGTGTACGTGAGAATTTTGGTAGAATTTATATAAAACAGGGCTATTAGTTTTATATTTTACTTACAAAATATAACGAAATACAAAAAAAAAAAAAAGATAAAATAACAACGGTGACGTTTTTATGGTAGATTCCATAAAAAATTTAATTTAAAAGATCGTAAACACAATAAACATAACTATCTATGTTATATTTCGATTTATGTTCAATTATTATGAGTTATTTAATTAAAATGGAAAAAACTAAGTGATTATAATTTATAAGTTTCCTTTTTTATTAGAAACTAAAAACCTTGTACATTTTGGACACTTTTTATTCTTATTAAACGTAATTTTGTTACAAGGATATTCGAAGCTCAGGTAACATAATACCTATCTTATTTTTTTTATTATTTCAATAGTAATTTAGTTTTATACAATGTTTGCACAGTTATATTACGTTTTAATTCTTAAAATATTTAAACAAATCCGTTATCTTATTTACAAATATTCTTCGAAGATATCCAAATGAATAATTCGTATTTCTTTACTATAGAATGATTTATGATTTGCTTTTCCAGAAATATTTAATACAATTTTCATTCAAACATTTATGCTCATATAGTAAATGATATTAATTTTAATTCAAATTTGATTTAATGTTAAAATATAATTGAAACACTTATAAATGAAAGAAACAGCAGTCAAGTGAAAACAACTATTTCAAAATAGTTGTTGAGTATCATGTCTTAAATATTGTATTTAACAGAAGATTTCAAGGTTAATTTAGATCTTAAATCGTAGTCTTATTATTTCCTCGGCATTACAGGCACTCTTTTTATTATCATTTACGATTAATTTTATACATACCTTCTTACAGTTATATGGTGATATTGAAATTACTAAATAAAGTACGGAATTATGTATTATCTCCTATTTTAAAAATGTGAATAATATTTAAGAAGATCAATTTTTCCATCTCAGACCATTTTAAAAATAAAACCCAGTAACAATGTTCAAACAGTATGTGATTGGATATTGATCTTCCACACAACAAAATATAAATAATTTTTTGTAAGATCGATTTTAAAAATACTGTGTCAATATAATTATTTAAAAAAAAAGACTTTCGAGTCCTTATGTGTGTTGGACTGTGGGAGTGATTGGGGGTGGAACTTTGTAACAGAGATATTAGAGCCAGTAAAAGGGTCAGAAGGGGGTTGAGGATTGATTTTAATTCGTCGAAGAATTTGGTGATGATGTGCTGTGGTTGATCGGGTAGTGGTGTGTTTGCTGTCCTTTCGGCGTATGACGATTTTTATTTTGAGCGTGAGCTGGGTGGTTTCATTTCCGTCCCTTCGTGATGCCGGTGATAAGGGAAATGTTGGAATGGGATGATTTTTTATTTTTCCGGCCTAAGGTTTGGTGTGGCTTAATATATTTTTGAAGGTTTAGCATCCTTTATAGTTAGATGTGTGATTTCCATAAAAGTTTGCACATTTTCTTGGTTCTTCCCATTTGTTAGTGCAACTATCGGTGGTGTGACCTGATCCGCAAATCATGCAACGCATGCCAGGGGTGATAGTAGTTACGTGTGTGTCCGAACATCTGGCCATGGTGACATTGGGCCCAGTTTCATCTTTGGATATTCGAATTTCAAAAGTGAGTTGATTATTTTAGTGATTTTGGATTAATCTCCATTATTAGTTTTATACGAACCAGACTAACATAAAATATAGATCGTGGCTTTTTATTCTCGCGGTGTGGTAAACATTATATTTATTTTTATAAAACCTTCTACCTATATAATGGATACTAGTATAATACTACTAGATGTTTTTAAATATATTCAAATTTAGTAAGTCATGCTGTAAAATAGTAATAAGTACATAGTGTACTATATTACTACAGTCGATTTTTTTTATTACATACGCACTAAAGTACCTTCATATGCTGACACTAGCATATGGTATCATTGGTATCAAATAGTTCAGCGTATGAAAATTCGTTTTTAAAATGATATGTATTGTTGAGTTCTATTTTGGAATCTTAATTAAAAACAATTAAATATACGAGTAGGTATCTACTCAGAAATGTATATACAGTATACACATGATGTATTTATATTTTATTCCTAATATTTATTTACAAATTTACCGGTATTCAAAATGCGTAAAATATACAATTTTTTATTTCCAAAAATTTTTACCAGTAATGTAAAGATTCTTAAAAGTTATACATTTTAACAGTGGAGAATTTATATTGAAGGGTATTAATACATTTATTTTTTTATTCAATATGCAATTTTGCATTTCAAGTTCACCGGTATAATTACTTTTCTCAAACTTTGCAAAATTAACATAAAATCAATAGCCTGAAATTAGAATACTGAACAGGGGGTTCCGCTCAGAACCGTCTTCCAATTGCAATGATTTATTATTTCTTTTAAACCTTAAATGCACCCACTTTAATTGTAAACCTAATTGTAAAATCTTATAACATATACATAGTCTGTATAGAGCGTACCGATTGTTTCTTCTGTATGATAATTTTGTTTTAATCTTATTGTGACCTAATTGAATCAACCAATCTTAGCTCGAACAACATTGTTGACGCACAATTTACTTACAAATAACAATAAGTGTAATTTATGGCTTTCAGTATTTTTTCATCTTGAATTTATTACATATATGTACAGGCCAAAAAACAAAATCACATTAAACGTGTATGGGACATTTATTTATTACTTACAACTATATTTGTTTGATCATGCCTCGGAATCTACAGCCACTTGCTTTTAACGTTTAAACTATTGCGATTGTTGTACACACCTGGAAATTCAACTTTTGAATAGATTGAATATGAGTTGTAAGACAAAAAATATTGAATGGGTTGCTTGGGTTGAGATGGACTCAGACAAAAATAAAATGTATAACAATAGACTTAAATCTAATTTTGCATTTAAGTTTGTTATTTTCCCTATCAATAATTATTGTATTTCTCCACAGGGTAACTCGGAAACTAAATATCAATTTATGAAAATCAATGTAAGAATGAAAAATGAAAATGAGAAAATATTTCTTTCAATAAAAATGTGAATATTGTACAAGTAAACGTAATGAATCATGAACGAATGGCATTATAAAAGAAATATTTTTTTATTTTCGCCATAATCATTTTTATTGAAGTTTTTAATAGAAACAGTATTTTTGTTCGCGGTCTTATGCGATACTATATTATTCGTATGAAATTGAAATAATCGTATTTTTCACATACAGTTACCTAACCCTATGGTGATCTATTCGGTTCGACCTTCGAACAGTTTGACCCATCCGTAAACATATTATTTGATTCGCAATCAGTGAGTTTTCATAACGTACTCGCAGAAACTTTCATATTTTTATTTTCAGTTTTATAAGAGTTCAATTTTCAATAAAGTTGCCATTAAAAATGAAATTTAACGAGATCATGCACGTCACGTACGCATTTTATATCTTCAAACTTTTATTGAAGTTTTTGAATTTTATCCTCAATATTATTGTTTTATTATTTCATTAATAAAAACGGAAAATTAATTTTAACCATTAATATTGTTAATATTATTAGTCCCAATTCGAATTTACCAAAAGATTAATTTCCTTTTTTCCTTTTAAATAGTATATAAACCGCAATTATAAATACGGATAAAAATAAATCACTTTAACCTTATCAGTGAGTATAAAACAAAACGATATTGAATCCCTTATTTTTTCACACAATGAATTTGTTTAGTAAAATATTATTTTGATTTAACCCTGTTAAACGTAAATAATAGTAAAACTGAATAAACGTCACGTATTAAAGAAAGGGTTTTGTCATGTTGAGTGATGTCGAATGTAGATATAATGTGAATAAAATACATATTTTAATGTTTTTTAAAATAATATTCCTTTTCCAAATTATACAAACTGATAAACATATTGTTACAGCACGCGAATTAACACTTCCTCCTACTTCATACTAGTTTTAGGAAATTAGGTAACGTGTCCATTACCGGGAGACTTACGTATAATATATTACCATATTCTATTCACTGACTGAACAAAAGTAAGAAGTAACTATAATATTATGTACCTACCTGGTCAACATAGAATATTTGATAGGTACCTATAATACATGGTAGCATTGATTTTAGAATATAGTTTAGTCTATTCTAAAATAATTGGTATAGAGGTAGTAACTATAGCAGCTATCACATAATGTATGAAACGTTTGTTGTTAATATTTTTTTATGAATTCTAAACACTATATACCTACATTTAGATAACTTTTACTCAAGATCCTAATTGAAAAAAAATATACGTGAGAAGAGTCCGATTCAAATTGTACAGCCATAATATATATCAATTTCCTGCATAGTGTATTGTACACAATATTGCATAATATGTATAATAATTAATAATATTGTATGTGTAGAAGTATGTAGTAGATAAACTATGTACGGTAATTTGAAACATGATTATGCTTCAAGCGGCCAACAAAATAATTTTTACTTTTAAAAATAAAAAACATCTAATTAATTTGAGAAAGTAAATTTGACCAATTTGTCTGTTCTATCATGCATTTAAAATCATTAAAATTAAAAAAAAATTACGACAAAAGCTAATTAATATATATATATATATATATATATATATATATATATATATAAAAACCGTGCATAAGATTTAAGATTAATACCTACACTTGGACCCAAATGATTTCATTAGGCTTTAATAATTAAAAAAGAGAATTGAAAATGGAATAGTAAATTGCTTACAAAGAACAGGTTAAGCATGGTTAATACAGTTATTGAAAAAACAATGTAATAAAAATTATGAAACTGTTGATGATATTCAATAATACGCACTGCGTGTATTGATAATTATCACGTTTTATAATTACAAATGTATTTATTCGTTAATATTATAGAATTTTTTAGTTGTATATTTCAACAAGAAAATAAATTAAAATTTTTTTTTTTGACTAAATATTATTTTTGTATCTATAATAGGCAGTTTGCTGGAAAGTAGATTAACTATGGAAATCATTTACGTTTATGACAAAATATTTCATCGGAGAAACGGTATTATTTAACATATAATTAATAGTATGATTAATAGTTTAATATTGTATACATTGATTGTTTCATTAATTTATTGTACTCATGATACACTAATGATCTGTTGATTGATTTCATAGAATTCAGTATCGGTATTGCAATCAAATAAACAACGAAATGATAATATTATTTGTCGTTATAATGTATTTATGATGATATAATATAATCATCCTAGGTTAATTAAAAATATTTACAGAGTTTCAATTTATCATAGAGTTTTTATTTCAATCGTGTCGAACAAAAATCTAGTAACACATCGAACTTAAGTGTACGTTGTCAAAATATATTAAACTTATCCACCAATTAAAAGCTTAACATTTTTTGATCAGAAATTCCTTGGACTATCAGAAATATTATTATATCACAACATAAAACACCTACACATAAATTATTTGTATAAAAATGTAGATATAAATTCTTATTTAATTTTACAGAGTAAGTTTCTTCAAGAATATGTTTTCGGTTCTATCTAATTAGTTATTAGAATCTAGTAAAAAAAATAAAAAATCGGGCTAAACTCCTAGGTCAAGTGAGACCTTACGGTTGGCTGCGATACAGCTGGTGAATCCTGAATTATATTGCTGAATTAGTCTTTTAATCTTGAAACTAATGTACTATTGTCCATAAGTCCCGAAAAAACGACTCTAAGTAAAGTATGTCGGGTGAATCACATTTTATTTCTAAAGATGGTTGATATAATAGTAGAAGCAAATTTCTTAATAACGTAAGTTGAACTTTTAATGTTCTAACTTTTACAAAAAAAAATGTTCCGATAATTAAGATATTTCTATTAAATATCGATATAAGTGCCTACAGGTATACCTACTTAGTAAGTGTTTCGAGTCAATACGATTATTATTAACAAAAAAAGATTTCTCAATTATTCGAAAAAATGTTTAAAAATTTAATTCCCTCCCCCCCACAAATGCAATTTATATGAAATTTCTTAAATCAATTAACTTAGATATAGAAAAATATAAGTATTTAATCACGAAAAATAAATAACATCACATTGCATTCCAATTTTAAATGTTTCATTCGATCTAATAAATATTGCACTATACATTTTCATTACTTTATATTATATTTTATAGATATTTAAATATTTAATATCTAATAAAAGTATTATTTATCTTGACAATTTATTCAAATAAATGGGTTAATTTATATAGAATTTCAAAATATTTTGTTCCTAATAAAATCGAATGAAATCAAAAATTACACTTAAAACTTCGTTATAGGGCGCGTATTACTTCCCATACTGAACAGGTTATTAATTAATATATTAATATATTATGTGTTATTATTTAATACGAGAGTATTTAAATTACGGTATTTTTAAATGTTTACAATATTCAAATTTAGTAGTGCTGAGAAGTAATCAAATTTTGATCATTATTTTTAATGCAAATTAATAGAAAAAATGATATAAATTAATATGTTAACAATCTTGAACAAATACCAAAATCAAATAATTATTATTGTTATTTTCATCATGAGCATTTCGATGATCGGAACCTATCAAAACATATGATTTAGTTGACGCAGTTTTTAATAGGAACAAATAAATCCAAAACGGCATTTAATATAAATAATTAATATGTATAATGTGTGTTGATAATTTCTCTCGATCCTTTTTGTGCATATTTTTGAACTGTAGAAATTCGGAACGTGTTAACAATGCTCGGAATATTTTAAATCTTCTCGTGTTAATTGTTTCCTAGCGAATTATTCTGCACATCGAAACTGATGTTTGCGCAACGGACGACTGTTTCCATAAAAAAATTGACTGAAACAAGTTTCGACGTGTTATACTCATTTCGTCGCGTCTGTTTAGAACACGGTTGGAAAATAAATTAGTCCACGTTGTTTACGTCTCTTATACGAATCGTTCACCACGCTTAAAACATTTCGTACAAACAAATATCTTCCGACCGAGCTACCTGCACGAGTTTTCGTTAAAAGTTGTTTACGCTTCAATGGTCCTCTATTTCTGTTTCCCGTATCGTACCAATGTGTACCTAGCTGTACACGAAGCGCGGTATGATGTAAGTATACGTATGTGTGTGTGTGTGTGTGTCTGTGTGTGTGTCTGTGTGTGTGTCTGTGTCAATATAATATATATGAATGTTATTCGTTGTAATTCTGTCGTCGACAAGAAAACGCTTCCCTTTTGTATTTCGTCGTGAGCTTTTATTTCATAGAGCACAAACACTAAATTACAAAAAAAAAGTGGCATGATGCGTTGTTGTTGGTAGAAAAAAAGGTAAAACAAAAACTCAACACTTCCACCATGCGCGCTTATACACTACAAATGAATATCAATCAAATTCTGTATTCAAAGGTCTCTGCGTTCCTGTGGCGATAACTGAAAAAAAAAGAAAAAAAAGTTCGCCACTCCAAAAGTAATTCGAAAACTGGAGGAAATGTATTTAATATCAGAACTTCGTGGATAACAAAGCCGTTCTCAAT
The DNA here is from genome assembly GCA_949715065.1 of Periphyllus acericola. NCBI lineage: Eukaryota > Metazoa > Arthropoda > Insecta > Hemiptera > Aphididae > Periphyllus > Periphyllus acericola. The sequence continues at coordinate 25,813,297 of OX454268.1, forward strand.
GCACAGTATAAATACAATGCACGGTTTTAAGGATGTATTGGCCATACGGATATGCTCTTATATATTCAATTTCGTTCTCAGTCGTATGACGCAGTACAGCGTTAGCGATGATAAAACCGAGTTCTATATTGTTGGAATGTATAGCTGAATGTTTAATACTACGCACGATATTGTATCTATACGCCGGGAATAACAAATCGCGTGGAAATATGTTATTTTGTTCTCATATAAAGTTCCCAGTAGAATCATATCCCTAAATTATTCAATCGCTTAGCTCATTATTACTCGTAGCGTGACTTCAGGATGGAATTAAAAATATTATAAGGAATAATGATTTTTTCCAAAGAACGCAATACGATTTGGTGTTCGGTGTAGGTAAAAAATGTAACGTGTGCTCATGAACAATAATTACGTCAAGTGTAATTTACCATGGGCATACAATATTATTAAACATGAAAAAAAAAAATAAAATATTTATGACTTAAAAAAAGAAGATTTGGCAATAATAATGATTCATTTTTTCAACTTTTTTTTTTTTGTCATTTATTTTTTGTTGTTGTACAATCTGTGAAATATATTTTTACAATAAGTACAAGTGATAATAATAGTTAACAATATTTACAATAAGCATTTAATGAAACCATTTTTTCAACTATAATTTTAAGAATGCATTTTTTCTTTAGCTTACTGCAGTTAGGTAATAGGTTGGTTGGTTTGATAACAATTGATACCACAGTTAAATTGAAGGATGTCTACTATTAATAAATTATGTATTGAAGTTATTTTTTTTTATCTATTTCATATGAAATTGAAAAAAACAACAAATAAATATTTTTAATCATCTTAAATCAAATTGTTTTTTTCTTTTCAAGTTAATTTAAAAATATATAGTTATCACTGTTGCACTTTAGTTTCTTACTTTATTAAATTAACTAATTTTTTAAATAATAATTAATTTACTGATATTTTATTCAAATGAAGCTTTCTATTTTACGTACAATCATAATTTGAAAAAAAAAGTATGTGTTCGAAAAATCAAATATTAGCAGTGGGGGTTATATGGATATAAAATCTGAATACACTTGTTAGTAATTTAATGTGTTATGTGGGAAGTCTAGCTGTGCACAGTAATTTTTAATTAACGCCTGGATATAATGTACGAATCAAATTTGTAATTATATTTAATAACGCCAATTTCAAGCATTATAAATGTATTGTAGTAATACGTTTTTGCGTTGGTGAAACGAGTGGGAAAAATTAATTATTCACGAACAGTCTACACTCCTACAGTATACAGTTTTCATTATGTGCATCTTAAGTATATAATTACGAGTTTGAATAAAATTGATTCATTTATGAAATTGCACAAATAATATCAGCACTTCCAAAATGTATGTATTATAATAGTTATAGATACCTCAATATCATACATTGAAATATTATTATGCATTTAAGTTAAAATATTCTCTTTACCTTCATTTTACCTATTCATTCTTCTCATTAAAAGATCCAAATTAGTGTTTTTGACCCTTTTGATGAGAAAAGTTACAAAAGTCAATTCTATTTATAACAGAAGTATTTTAAAAAAATATAAACTTTTTTCGATCTAAATGCTTTAGTTTTAATTTCTACTATCAAAATTTAAAAGTGCCAACTAAATACAATAACTGTTTGTTGGAAACTTGTCTTCGTCTTATTCACATTGGTGCAGATCATTTTGCAGCGTAGTGTTAAAATTAATTTAAACTTCAAACCAATGAAAACAGTAATTTTATTTTTTTTTAACAAAACGATTTTTCTTTATTTTCTACTACGGTTACTCATCATTCATATCGTAACAAAAATATAACAAAACATTTTTAAATCGCATTATACGGTTTTAACAGTCGATGCAACTGATAATATATTATACGTATTGTACCCTTGTGGTAAAAATGTTTAGATCAAATGCCTAAAACTAAGGATATTTTTTCACTAGATGGTAACTTTAAATATTCGCCATGACATTTAAAAAAGTTATGAGCATAATTTCAAATTTCTAATATTTTGTCGTTAGAAACGTTCCGGTGAATAAATTAAAATGTAGTATTTTATAAACCAATCGAGGATTTAAATCTAGATGTATTAAATTGTTGTCAACAATCAAATTACGATTAATACTATACAGTTTGTAATTATTACCCAGTCGAGCATGTTAACTATAATTTATTTTGCATAGTTGACTAGATTATTATAATTGACTGATTCCTTGGCAATACCCTAAAGTTTCGCGTTGAATACATCATTTCGGGTTTCTAACTTTGAAATTATTGTGTAAACCGTAGTTGCAGTTGGATCAAAAAATTATATTTTTTGAGTTAAACCAAACAAAAGTCCCGCAGTTGTGTAAAACGTGCGTGCACATGGAATATGCTATGGAAACTGTTCAACACAATGTAGCGAATTATAATATTATAGAAGTCTAAACATTTTTCCCGTATTGGGCGACGTGGAGTTTTATTTCTCAGAAACATGTAGCCGTTGGTATACCATATTTTAATTTTCACTTTTATTTGGGTTTGTGAAATATCAAATTTATCACGTTTACGTAATACTTAGTGTGAGTACAATAACTAATCAGAAACACGATAATTCGTCATAAAAATTTAATCCATGATTGATTAATTTTCAAATGACTACACAATTAGCCCAAGTACTTTCATTGTGAGGCATTGAAGGTATAAAAATAATTATATTTGTAAAGATTGTCAAAATACTTTTTTTTCGAGCAGTCTGATCAAAACTCTCCCGCTCACCTTAATATATACAAAAACTTTGAAGACTTTTAAATTATAAAAAGTTTGAAGAAACTGCTTCAGTTTTATATTTAAGCGAAAAAAATAAAAATTATAGCAAAGATTGTTCGTATATACATGGCAGCGATTTTCTATGTCGAAGCTTTGTTACTTCTCAGCTCAAACACAAATAATTAAGAAAACTTTCCCGGCAAGCCGATACGTCTTAAAATATAAGTGTCAAATTAATGCAAAGAAATATGAAAAGCTCCATCGCTCGGAATCTATACGGAGCAAGTTGGACGATATCAATTATGAAATAAAAATGGAATATTATACCGCAACCGGTTGCTAATGAGTAATGAGTAATGAGACACATTTGAGGATAGTAACTTAGATTCGATAATATTTTAATGACATGTAAATCGTGCTAGCTAGGCAGTGACATAAAAACGGGGAGTTGTATAGGTTTCATTCCCCCTTCCATCAATGACCCTATTTTTAAAAAAATATAATTTTACAGTAATTAAAATTCTTAACACTACAGTGGAATGACGTAAGTAAGAAAATCACGAACAGGCTATACAAATGTAAATAATATTCCCGCACCAATGCTGCTATGAAATAGTAAATAAAAATGAAAGAATTACTAAAAATGTAATTACTGAGTAAATGTTATATGTATATACTAGATATCCATTTAAGGAAGGCGATCTAATAACGCCACTGTAGTTTGTTTGAATTTTCAAAATTATAAACAATGACCAGCTGACAATGTTCTTGTCAGATTTATATTAATATTATAATATTCATTATTCATCAGCGACCATTATTCACAATATGATAAAAACAATAAATTAACGTTCAGTGTGCCGTTAGCAGGAACTGCATTGTCACTTGTCAGTCCGATACGTTATTACGGTGACTGCACTATGAATGCTGATAAGGTTACATTTGCGTAATACGTTTTGTCCTCGCGTCAAGACATGAACCGAAAATCTGGGAAAATATCCAAACGATATTTTCAGGAAGATGATAAAACGGTACGTATTCAGTTTGAATCGAATTTTCGAACGAGTTTTTAGAATAAGAATATCGAATGAAGTGTATGACCATACGTTCATCCGATTTATCTCAATTCTATGGGGACCCTCGGTAGACAAAAAAGGAAGTGAAAGAAGTGTTCGTCAGTAATCCGAATGAAATGCAGGATGCGTTGAAAATAAACGCAAAGAAAATATACAGCCACGTTGACTGTGAAAAATTGCATGACGAGAAAATTAAAACGTAATTAGTTTATTACCATATGTACAATATAGTATACAATTATACCATTTATACAATTTTTCCTTATGTGAGCTGTATTAAATGCATATAAGATAATTTAAATTTTTATTTAAAATTGGTGCTGTACTATTCACTAGTTGAAGTGTTAACAGACATAAAAATGTATTCAACGATTAAATAACTATTATTTATTATTAATAACGCACGGTTAGTAAAATCTTTTGAAACTACTTTTATAAAGAAAACTCTGCAATAATAAAATAATTTTATAAAAATTACCATCGATGGTGATGAGATGACTTGATGTCCGGTTAAATTTTAATTATTTGATACGAATTTTAGATTTTTTGTCGATCGATATAGAAAACCATTGGTTACGGCGTTACGCAATAATATTAACACTTTTTCGGCTGTGAAAAAGCTTCATTTCTAAATTGAAAATGGAACACTCCGTATTGAATTATAGAAAAGTCATTTTTCTTGGTAATTATCGAGAAAATCGTGAGACACTGCAAAGGGTAAAAAAAAATTACCGTCAATAAATGGCAATAAAAGTACTGGTTTTTTCCTCAAACAAAACTTGATTAATTTGGGCTAAATCGAGCTCAATCAGTGATCGATTTTCTAACGCTGAAATTGCTGACCACTTGTATTTTTTGTTACTGCCCATAGTATAAAGAGCAGTATAATGACGTACGCAAAATAATATTAATTAATTCGTAACCTACTTAATGATCGTATACCTAAAAGTTCTTGCTATAAGGGGCTGACTATATTCAGTGTTTCTTTGAAGTTTTCATAAACACACCAGAGCTATTATTTTTCAAAGCGATTTTTAGAGGAATAAACTACTTTAATATTAACATATATTATGAATAATAAACCTTTTATCCTATGCAGGTGGTTCTAATTGCGCCCCATATAGGTATAGATATTACACTCGAAACAATGAAAAAAAAATTGAATGCAAGTATACATACTATTCATAAACTATGTATTTTGAAACTAAATTTTGTTTCCGTTCACTATTCCTATACTGCATGGGGTGTATTATTCAAATAAATATTTTGTCATGTTCATCACATAAGAAAAATGTATTCCTCATCGATCTTCACCAAATTTTCGGTTATTCTTGACGTAGGTATCACTTTAATATTTATATTCTATTCTATTTTTTAGCTGCTGACTTTACCACGAAATATAATATATTACAGACATAAAAACGTAGGTAGTGCTGTTTACAGTTTCGATGTATCAATAATGTATATTTCAGCCAGGGAACAGTAGTACGATTTTTTTTTTATGTATCTTTATACTTATGTATACTGCTATGACACTTTTCGATACAATGTTAATTGATGCATTCATTAAACTATTTGTCAAACCACCTCTGCAGTAGTTCTGCGTTAATAAATCTAGAAAATACAGCCGTCTCTCATCAAAATAAATGAGACTCGAAAAGTGCAGTAAAGAGAAAAAATAACCAAGGCATAAAATTCGATTGTAAAATAAAAAGAGAATATTTTATAGATAACTCTAAACGAAACTGACTACGGTTTCTCTCGTTCTCGGAACGATTGAATTAACGGAAAGAAAAAAATGGTCACGTTCTCATCATGACCGTCAGATGTAATGTAACATTTTTCTGGCCTATTTATAAATGATAAAATCCTAAGCGAGCCACCGAGCATCTAATTGATTGAAAACCGTTTTGAATGATACGAAAATTCTTGTGGAAAACATTGTGGTTTGGATTTGAATTTTATTCGAGTGGGTACACCTTAATTACTCCGGCGTGTATAATATATTCTTAAAATTATATTTACATTTAAAACTAACATATTTTAATTTTAGGTTTGTATACACCTCAAACCTTACCAATTCCAAAGCCTTAATTGGAAACCTAAAGAAATCGGTTAATACGGTTATACGAGTAGGTGTTATAAAATTATCATAATTATATATTATTTTATAATATTTAGTGATTTTTATAAGCATAATTTGGTCAACATTATTCGTCATCTTATCATATTATAATTGTTCGATAATCACACGAAAAATGAAGGTTAAAAATACTTTTCACATAGAATGAGTATTGTTGCGTAGTCTATTCGTTCAAGTAGCGACCAGAAATATGTGCGGTAGAAAAAAACTTAGTTGATTTATTTTAATGATGGATTTCTCAGTAACGGTTAGTAGGTAACACCAGTTGTTTTAAATGTTTACGGCTAGTAATTGTACGGTGAGCGAGATCGATCGTCAACAAAGGTGAGTCATCGTCTTTAACAAATGAGCCTAATCCATCCATACACGTAAAACGAATGCTGATTGTCTACGACGACAAACATTGGTAAAAGATCAAACGAGACCGACTAAAACCAATTTCAAATACGATGAGTGGTCGGTGAAGGTGGAGGCGCTGGCGTTGTTTCAGAGAGAATAAGAGGATTAGAAGAGACGAAAATGTATAGTTTTAGTTAGAAAGGAGGTGGATCCGTATTTGTTTAGGAGGGGGGTGGGAGCAATGCAACACAAAGAGACAAATCGATCGGAAAAGAAAATTATAACTAATAAGTAATAAGTATGAAAATAGTTAAAGGACATAATAATATTGGTAAAGGAATAAATTGACTAGACTATATTTTTTGTATAATAATTTATAAAGAGTAAAAAAAAAAAGAGCAATGCAATTCTACGTCCTTCATTTTTTATTAATGCGCATTATAGATAGATATTTTTTCCCAATAATATTTTATGCGTTTGAAATTTAAAATGTTTCTTCATTTATTTTAGTAAAAATGTAATTATTTCTAGCTATGGCATACAAAATGTTATAGCGTAAAATATATTTTGATTTTTATGATGTGTGAGTACTGTGTAAAAACTGTAAGATATACTTTAAAATGTAATCGTACGGTAGATTTACAATTATTTTATTATTACATAAATTATTTTTAAAAATAATAACATATAAATCAAGTTATTTCTAAATACACAAACAATTTATTTCCGCAATCACATGAATAAATGAATATTTCATTTATGAAAAATTGCTATAGGTTTATATAATAACGATGAAAAAGTAAAAATAATGTATAATTGATGATTGTACAAAACATTTTAAGATGTTCATATTTGTTATAAAATTGTAAAATGCATTTAGATATAAATATATAACAACAAATGATTGTTATAATTTGGTATAATATAGGTATGAAAATTTATTATTCAAATAGTAAATGGTAAACACGAACAACAATTTCCTTAATGTTTTGCAAGTTCTAAAAATAGTAAATTTATTTAGAAACAATATTAGACCTATAAGATATCGAAAATGTAATCACTAAAAAAAAATTCCTTAACTAACAGCAACAAAAAATTTTGGAACACAGAAATGTTATATATATACTATATACATAAAATTACTTACAATAACATAAAAAGTATGCTAAACAGATAAGATCAATACATTTATCATACCTTTAAAATTTGAAATATCAAACAAAGTTTAATTAAAACTCTCTTGATTCTAGAACGTACATGTTCGTGCTCAATAAGGATAATATACGCTTATAGATTTAAAATTTCAGTCATGTACGTGTATAGTGGATAAAAATCTCGGAATGTTTATGACAGATGAACTCTAATTTTGAAGTGCGTAATGGATAAAGGAGTGGTATCACATATACACATGAAATGTAATTTTATTTTTGTAACGTATAAATAATTTTATTTGTTTATCGTACGGCAACAATATCCCGGTGAAAATGCAAATGCACAGAGTTTTTTTTTAATGGAAATAGAGCTATTAATTAAACATTATTTCAGGAGGCGAAGGACGTCATTCCTGTGAAATCGAGTTTCATAAATTATGCTATAGGAGTATATATTTAATATACTTTTTCTACATTAAGGAAGAATAATTCATAGTTATGCTACTCGTATTTACCTATGAGCGTATTCACCGATTGAAATATAAACATTTCCTTTGGTTTCTTACTATATCTATATTTTTTTATGTGTACGTTAGTTGATAATCTATTTCATCATTAACACCGACTACTTCTCACCGGCGTAACCACGTTATTAAATACTCACAACCCCAGCAGGGCTGGGAAGGGAGAGTACTGAACATTTTAAGAGTCAAAAGGGTGCTCAAATATCAATATATAGGTGATATACTAATATAATAGAGAGGTGAAACAATGGGGGAGTGCGAATTGACTGCTACTACAGAATATAATATTTAAAGGATCGTCAAAATCCATACAAATTCATTACCGCTAGGTGTATAAAATTGCAAATTTTTTCACCAATGCTTTAAGATTACAATAATTTAAATTTCCACAATGTAATAACAATTAATGACAATACTGTTGTAGATCGTAGTTTTAATAACAAATAACTGATTATCTGTCGAATCATAATTTACTCTACTACTATGATCTAAATTATTATTAACAGCTTCTGTGAAACAGGTTTCATGATTTTTTACACATAAAAACTTTACATTTAGGGTTTAAATTTCAAATAAATATTTTTAATTAATAATCGATTTCGTTTGAATGTTTGAAATACAAATACTACGTCAAAAATGCAAAAATATTTACTGCCATTTCTGCATTAATTATTGTCTTTTTCGAAAACAATTCGACGATTATGCAGTTAAAATACAATAATTTTATCATACTTATGATAAATATAAAACAGTGTTTATATTTTTTTTTTACTGTCGTAAGATTAGATACATGCAAGTACTAATTGTTTTTATAATTTTTTTTTAGGTAATTTTGGTGCTAAGAAATGTGTTAAGTCCTCGGCAAACGTATTCCGTTCTCCGTGTGTCAAATTTTCTCCAGTTTCATCGCCTTGCAAGTCCGGCAAGTCCAACAAATATCAAAACCATAACATAGCTAATCGCCGTCGGAGCAGCGATGCAAAAGACACACGGACCATAGATTTAAACGAGTATGATAATTTTTATCGATTTATTTTATTTTTGATCCCGGGTGATTTTAATAATAGAACGTATATATTTTCACGCCCCTAACACGGATACAAATTTGAGCCCCCCCCCCTTCTTATATACAACCAGGTACCTATGCGGCTATTACATAGTTCCGGAAATCACAAAATATAGATCAACGTTGGGTCTTTTCTTCAATCGAACGCGTACGTATATAAAGCAAAATGTCTGACCGAAGATTTGTCGTAAACGAAAATAAAATATTCCATTTGAATGTGCATAAAATGGATGTTTGATTTAATTTAAAAACTATTGAACCGTTTTTTTTTCTGTTACCACGGTCAATTATAGTTAGAATTTTCAACATTTATTTAATATACAGCAATATGATATCACTATCGAATTAGATCTATCCAGAAATAAAATTGAAAATATTTAATTTTCATAAAATAAACATTTTAGATAATATTTTGACATCATTATGGTCTTTTTTGCTTGTTCTGCTTATTTTGATTTTTCATTCGTATTTCAATATTGTTCTTTCTGTTTGTCTAATAAATGATTTGTCACATAAATACGGGATTGCTTAAATTCTTGGATTGTGTATTTCTGGTATCTAGTCCAAAGGACTTTCAAAAATATATTTTATTTATTATCAGTTTAAAAGTGTTTTTATATCAACATTTTTCGTACTTCTATAAATTCTAAAACTATTTGAATTTATAAACTATTGAGTATCTGTTCTAATTTCGTTTATTTTTTAGTTTACTTGTAGATGGACTGAGTCAGAGATTCTGACTGATTAGAGTTAAAAATCGTTTATTTTCTTTAATGGTTAGTGTTTGAGTTTAGTTAAAATAGAAAGGTTACCAAGGTGTAATTTCTTGAGTCCGTAGGTAGTATTGACTTATAACTTTATGTAATGCAACATTTATCGTGTTCCAACTTTGTCAAATCGTGGATACCTGGATACTTCATTTACTTGCTACTTTACGTCCGAATGAACGGATGTAAACATTTGATACGGTTTTAATTTAAAGGTTTTTAATTGACCACAAATCTTAATATCGCATGTTTAACCAAGCCAGTTGAAATTTTTATTTTATTTTTATTTTCAAGGGGAACGGAAAGCTTTCTGGTACGCGCTAATTCTGTTTTACTTTTGTTAGAATTATTTTTTTTACACATTTTATTAATAAATATTTTGGTCACGTTATTTATGTATTGTAAACTGTTATTTCGAAGAATTTTTTCAGTAGCAGAGATCAAATAATATGTTTTGGATATTTTAATTTTATTTCATATATAAAATTTAGATTCTTGTAAAACATGATTATGGTATATTTTCGGAATAATAGTGGGGTTAATGTCCTTAATGGTGGTCATTTTAGCCAGCTATATCAACGTTATTTTGGTAAAATAAGTTAGAGTATGTAAATTATTTAAGGGTATTAACCACGTTATACGGGGCCAGTGACAGATCTTGGACTACCTTAGAAGATATCTAATTTTAAATAATATACTAGTGCTGTAAAGTGAATTGACGTTGTCTTGTCTCATCATGCAATTCTAGTTTTCCATAGAACCAAATATAATGGTATACTGGTGTAAGAGCAAAGAGCAAAAACCTATACCATTTTAAAAGAGGGGTGTAATGATTTTACAATGATTGTCACGCCGACGAGCTCCTACCATTTACTCAAGCGGTTAGCTCCACGACTTGCGCTCCGAACTATTATTATAGTATGGTTTGCGTGTGATAAGGGAACAATCAAGAGAATACTCAGAAGGAAATTGTATATATAATAATTAATAACTAATAAGTAACGCATAGTGCGCAGCTTTATTCCTCTTAACAAAATGAGCAATATATATATCGACAATAGGAATAGTAATAATAAGTATTATAATATACTAGATGAATTACCCGGCTTTGCCCGGAAAAACTCCTTTTAGGTGTAAAACGCTGTGGAAGCGTTGTAAAAAAGACATTCTGTAAATATTACCACACGGTATCATGCTGTACAGTTCAAACCGTTGCCAGTTGTTACAAACGTATTGTACATTTGTACGACACTTGCCCGTAAATGAGGCGCATGTGAGACGGTGCTATACATACGAATATGATATGAAAGTGAATAAAAAAAACATGAACCGTCTCCCTCCACATGCAAAGCACGGTGAGGTACCCAGGCCCGACGAGAGGGGGGGCAGCTAGGGCTTGGGCCCTGGGGCCCAGTACTCAAATAGGGGCCCAGCCAAAGCAATTAGGTCTTATATTTTACCGAAATATTATATTAATATAAACATTTTTTTTAGTTTTAATTCATAATTTTACTTAAAATTTTAAAAGTATTTAAAAGAAAAAAATCGAAAAATGTATTATTAAATTTATAGTAATAGTTTTTGGAAATATTTAGTTTTCTGTGTAGTTGCACATCGACATGCGTTGCCATACGTTTTTGATGATGACCGCTATTCCATGAATTAAAAAAGACCAACACTATTTCTGATTTTGTTATTTCGTTATTTCACAATAATCTATATCACGATATTAATTATCGTCGTCCGTCTACTTGTCTGCGATTAAGTGAACTAAGTGATACACTACCTGTTATATAATTCAATTATATATATTATATATCTGAATATATAAATTATAAAACTGTAAGCTGATTGACTGATCTATCAACGCACAGCTCAAATCATTGGACGGATTGGACTGAAATTTGGCATACAGATACCTATTATGGCGTAGGCATCCGCTAAGAAAGGATTTTTCGAAATTTTGATTTTAAAGGGATGAAAAAGAGGTTCAAAGTTTCATATGTTAATCAAGGCGTAGCTAAATCACTGGGCGAAAATTTAAAAAGCTAACCGTGGCAAGGCAATGGAGAGATAACTAATAAATATAATTTGTATGTGTACTGGTTTATGTTATCGGTGTGCATTTTATCGTTCGATTATATAATAGGAGTATTGGACATTGGTGTACGCGCGATGCATGAGGTTATTTTTATCGATAAACAATTTATTCTTCAAGATTAAATTTCGCTATAGAGTCAAAATAATCGTCGTACTTTAGGAGTAATTCTTTCCCACACGACTCATCAAGCGGCAGCGGCACGATTGACGATTATTCGCCGAATACACGAGTCGTGTGGGACCGACTTTATCTGCACGACGACGGACAAAAATGATAGGTCGCAGGTAGCTGGAAACCCGCGTGCCGCCGTGCCACACAATACGTATTGGCGGTGAATAATTATAATTGTTAATTACTCCACTAAAACGCAACATTTTTGAAAATCCTTTCTTATTGCACGGTGAAAATATGAGAAGAACCTCTATTCCAAATTTCAAGTCCGTACGTTGCGTAGTTTTTGAGATACAACGATCAGTGAGTGAGTGGTATTTGGATTTTATAAGTATAGATTATTATTATATTATTATAATTATAATATATTACAATGTTACATCACCGTGTGGGTAGTTGTCAACATGTAACCATGACGGGGCAGCGACGGTGACGATGAATAATGGCGGCGACGACGTGATGATGATGATTAGATACCTACCCGAATTCGGAACGGCGTAAAAGACCGTGTGGTGACCCAACACCGTATGGACGCGGACGCCAACAATATGGCAGTACTAACGGTACCACAGCGCACTATAAAAACTATTCGGGACCAATGAGATGGAGAGAAATAGAACAACAGAACGTCTGCGTGTTTCACGAGCCGATGTTTTTTTCCGAACGTGTGCACTCCACGGTCGCGACGGCCGAGACGATAACCGGCCGGGTGATAGCGGTCGCCGGGGCACGCGGAAATATGGTAACGGTTAGCTTTGGCGAACGCCAAGGACGGTCTAGATTAGCGGTCGGCAACTGGCGGACCGCGGTCCGAATCCGGAACCTGGACCCCGTCAACACATTGTACTTGGTTATGTTATACGACGTTGTTGGTTCGACGTGCATTTGTGAGGCATCATTTTTGAAAATTAATTTTTTGAAGAAAAAAAGTATCGTACAAAATGAACAGACTCTTAACTTGAAGACACAATACGAATAAGCAGCTGTCCCTTCTTGAGTTCCCAATTTCAAAAACTGGCTAAGGAAAATAAATGCAATTTTACCTAGTAAATTATTATTATTACTATACGATACTATATTACATTATTTACTTAGTATTTTAATTGTATAAATGTATTGTAATAACTATATAGATAAATTTTTTTATTTTTATACTGCCATTTTAAAAGTTTAAAGATTTGACAAAGATTTTTGCACTGGACATCATTTATTTATTATTTTTATCTTTAGGGCTCCAATAGAAATTACTTGCCGATCCTGGGTCTAGATTATCGCGCGTCCCAGTACCCTGACAGGCAGCTATCCAAACGGCATTCGCTTGTTTCAACAACTATGTTAATTCTTCACGTAAATATTGACACGACTAGTAAATCCACCCCAAATATTTCATATAATTTCTCTTATAAGATTAAGACAATTAAACAGTCCAAAATATTTCTTTAGCTAAGTGTGGCCGGTGGTTTTCAATTCTCTTTCCAGATTCTTAAGTATTTACACAAGGCTAAAAAGTTATGTATATGTCGTGTATGATGACTCGACATTGTTGAACTATTTTACCTACTATTAACAGTCTTAAGATTTTGCGAGTTATATTTTACACAAAAATTCAAAGTTTGAAAAAGGTAAAACATCATTTTTATTTATGATTATTACAAAAAAAAGTTTCATTTCAATGGAATTGGAAAATATTTTCATCGAGAATTCCTTGAAAATGCCTTATAATTTTTGTTAGAATATTTAAATTTCTATAGTTATTTATAATCCAATTTTATTAATGTTATTTCTCTATCGAAGGCAAATCAAAATAAAATTTAGAAAAGTTACTCCCCTGTAGCACTAGACACTCAAATATGGTTCACAGTCAATAAAGTTGATGGATCATCCATCGTTAAAACAAAAACGTAATATATAATATCAATTATCAGCCCGACACTGATATTTTAATAAAACAATTTTAATTTTAATATACATATTACATAATGATATATTCTTGGGTTGAACATTATTTTAAAATTAAAACTTTATTGAATTTTCAAGTAGCTTAGTTGAGAACCACACGATTCTACCTAATTAATGCGAAAGCGGGTTTCTGTAGCCGATCAAATCGAAAAAAAATAAGAGAAAACTACATATTATATTCTTTTGTCATAAAAATTTCATATCTACTATAATTTTCAGCTTGATAAATAAATGTATTACAGAATATTTGTTATCCACGTCACATCGACTGACTATATCCAATATATTTGTTATTGTACTGACAAAATAGTCAATATATAATAATTTGAAATTAAATCACCATGTTCATTTTATTATTCACATTGAAGACTGTGATAAAACACAGAGAGTTAAAACCATTTAACACATATTTCATTATGAAACTGAATTTTCAAAAATAAACTAATGCTACAGTGGAATTGGTATAGAAAATATTATTCCTATCTTCAAATTATTTGAGAATAAAAATGTACATATGATATTAAACCAGACCGTAGGTACGCGAGAAGTACATTTTCCATAAGTGCATCGTATAAATGTATTTCATTTCGCTTTTCTATAAACGTTATTAACGAAAAACAAAGTTAAGATAGTCAACTTCTATATTTGTATTTATAGTTAAGTACAATATGTATTTATATATACGAATATCTATATATATGTTATATGTATATAATATACCTACATATGCAGTTAAAATACAAAGATAATGTAAAGGCAATTGTAATCAATGTTCTGTGTAACATATTATATATGTATACGTATATGTAAATGTATTTTTTTTAATAAAAATAATGGTATATGTGCTTATTGCAAAGTTCAATTTGTAAATGGACCATGCCGTATGAGTTGTATTTTGTGCGCAATATTCATGAAGGTGTCCCGTTCCCTCTATAGCAGAACACTTAATTGATTAACTTATAGTATGCGCAGGATAGGCTTTGTTATGCAAATCAACGAATTTCAAATTCATTCTAGTCGCGATAAATCGTATTACGTTTGAGGTCAAATTTATTTTAACATAGACAATACATTAATAATGTAAGCCGTAAGGTATAATATTGAAAATTTTCAGATTTTTATCCCATTTCAATTTCAAGCAATGCCTAATCAAATTAATTTATATAAGAATGTAATTAAAATACTCGTGAAAAAAAAAATTTGTTTAACATTTGCTACTGACTCAAGTAATATTTCTCAGCTGAACAAATTTCAAAACTATTAATTACATTTTTAGATAAAACAATTAAATTAAAAAAAATTGTTTTTTTTTCTGCAATTAATAGTAGTACTACATCTAAATTAGATGTAGAGAATCAGTTTCACAGAAATACAGGGATAGTTTTCTAACTTCTTATACATTTATCGAAAGAACTGATTTATCAAACATAATTTAATTGAACTATAATAGTTTGGGTTATTGTGAAATTGAGATAATGCGTAAATACAATTTTTTTAAGTTATGAAATACCCAGTGAAATATAGTAGTACTACGAACAATAATAATTATTTTCTGAGGTACCTAACTAATCTAAATCTCATATTTTACATAATTTTAGTTTTTGTTATGTGTTGCATAAAATGTTACGATATATCTTTGAGTAACATATTTTACATAATATGTTGAATCTTGTCAGGAATATTCCGAATATTAATTAGTAACTAATTGTTCTCTTTCGTCATTCCACGAAGTTACAATATAGCTATAAATATATATATTACAAACTATTAGCTTTTATATTAGTTTTGATGTTATATTATACATTATATAAAATAATGGTATTATAAAAAAACTATTAATAAAATATTAAAGTAAAGACTAATAATATAAAGAGAACAAAATTTCGATAAATTGTAAATGTTTGTTATAATATGGGTTATTACTTATGATTGTTGATTTATTTTATGGGTGTTTAATCAATCGAGTTTACTCAATCTATAAAAATATAAAAGTGATGACATAGATTTTTTGATTAACTGAAAATTATTTTTGAGCTGCAAAGAAAGTCATTATATAATATTATCATAGTCCCATAATATTTTGGAAAGCATTCAGAGATCAAAAAAATATTTCGCGAACGAATAATATTAATTCAAACTGTAACGGAACCGAATCGAACGAAACACAAATTATAATAAACCTCATGTATCAACCACATAATGTATACGGTATAATGAGTACTAGAGAACGAGTAATTGCACTGAAATCTGATATCAATCATCACCATATCGCACTTAAATATGAATAAACCACAGATCTATAGAATATATACTTTACGGCGGTTGATAAAATAATTACATACTCCTGCGTATTGGACACCCATGGAAAAATTAATACAATTGTAGCCGAACACGTTCACAACATAAAACATTATATACAATAAATATAACGTTGAAAAATATACCAAATTTCCGTTTTCCGAGACACTGTACCGATTGAAATATGCAGCGATTCAGAAATAAAATTAAGTTGTAATTATTTCCCCCCTTGAGTCTACACTAGAGGTCGCGATTACATGTGTTATGAACCACAAAGGTATGCATGTTTCACCTAATACGGGGTTAAGGCCAGTGTAATAAAAATACCCGTGTATTTAAATAACCGAATATCTAAATACCGTTGAGAGCTATTAATAACTAATTTATAATTATTAGAATGTACCAAAACGTTATATAATTATAAATATTGATATTTAAAGTATATCTGAATTATGAATTAATATACAATATACACGATCTCTAGTCTACACCAGCATTTGACTAGGCCATGTAGGCCTAGTTGGTCCAGGCAATATAGTTTTGCTTAAATATGAGTTATAAAATTACCAGGGTTTATGTGTTTACACGAACAACCATAACTAATACTCAACAGAAGTCCATAAAAAAATATTTTAATTAAAATTAGGTTTTACTCCCATAGAGTTTCTTTAAGTTCTCATGGATGTTTTAAGGCTTTAATGCTCGTATGTTTGGCGAAATGCAACGACGTATATAATGTACAAGATAATGGTGTAATTTTCATTAGACATTGTTACAACGATGATTACGTCGAATTCGGTGCATTCGGTTTAAGGGTATATGTAGTATAGTTATACATACTCTATATGTACTTGATAAGCTTCATTCGTGCAACGTCGATGTGTTATGTGGCGGCGAAACAAAACTTATGCACGCGAACTATTTAATTACAGCGAATACGATTGTTCTCGACGAGACATCGCTAAGCATACATTCCGCTCAGAAGATTAGTGTTAAGTAATGCAATCCGCACACGGTCTTTTCGCGTGCGTGCATATATTGTACATAGTGGGCGCATTGTGCGTGTACGTGCGTATGATATGAAGACCATACGGGATCAACGGGCGAATTATATACGAATAATGGGTGGCGTATTATCATAGCGGGGGATCGGGAAATTTCTTGGAGTGAGGGGCTGTACTAATTACATTTGCAAAAAAAAAATGTCATTGTGGCCCGTCTTGATTTATCGATTTACTTATTTATTTATCGGGCCGAAAAATATCTCCAATCCACCACCGTCGAAATAATATTGCTGAAGAAATCTCATTTCGGGCTCGATAAATTCCATGGGAGAAATAAATCAAATGAGTGCGGTATAGTTTTGTTGCTCGCGCGCGCGCAAGGCGATCAATATGATATTATACTTTTGGGCGAAAAAATGATGTATTATCTACCTGGAACAAAGCTACGCGCTACGGACTTCTGCAATTGATCAATAACATATTATCACGAGTACAGCTGTAAATATAATATTTATATAAATACATACGGTACAGTTCAGTTGTTAGCCTGTAGTGGGCGTGGAGGTGGCAAAGGGATTCTGCGTTCTCTTTTAAACCAGTGTTAATTCGACGGCCAAGTCTTATCAGCGATATAAAAGTAACAAATATTCACTCATGTCTCAAGATCATAAACGGAAAATTGTCAATCCCTGCAGATTACAATACGTATACTTCCAAATTCAAAATCAATTATTTTATGTAATATAAAAAATTTACGTCCGTGCAAATAAATACATGGAGAAAATAGCAACGATGGTTTTTATTATTATTATTATTATTACTATTATTATTATATTTTTTAATTGTATATAAAATCAAAGACAGTTAATTGAAAACTAATCGAAAAATATTTATTACAACTTCATCTGTTGCAACTGGTGGTTCACCTAAGAACCTTCATGGCCAATCTAAAAAAAAATTCGTATTTACGTTTTATACATCAATGGATTCGTGATTACAAGACGCATAAGATCTTGTTATAAATTTCAAATCTAGGCTGATATGATCACCATGAAAAATAATTACAATGTATAAACCCACATTTAAAATGCTTGGAAACAAAACAGTTTTTTACATTTTGTCCTCCCTGAAAAGTATGGAAAACTGACTATGACCTTAGGTGATGAAATCATCATCCGTTTTATACTGTTTATGTTACTCATACGATACTAACTGTTAAATATTAGTGAATAAAAATACAAATTAAGAATTAATAAAAAAGAAATGTATATGTTTTACTGATTGGATTTGGAGACCAATATATTGATATTTTACAACATAGTGATTTTTGCATCCCCAGATATTGTTATAACCTGTTTTAAATATATTAAATATATTTAGAGAGTTTTTTTTCAAAAACCTTATGCAATAATATAGATCCGTTGAAATGTAAACTAAAATGACAAGATGACATAGTTGTTATAAAAGGCAGCTATTAATACTTTCGCTGGTGGAATGATTGCGTGTTACGGTCACAAAGAATGAACACGCGATCAAAGATGTCTACCCGGAGGGAGCTATCTTCAAAGCAAATTTCATCTACTTTATTTCCTATTCTACTGAATCGTATTTGTTCGTCGTATTTGACATGTATACGATTCGCAAATGATAAATTATCGATTTTGGGGTTATAGAAAATAAGCGAATTAATCGTCAGTTGGTTTTATCAGTTTTGTTGTTTATCTTATTCTGGTTAGATTGGACTTTGTAAAAACAGGAGTCACAATAAATAAATAAATAAATAAATAAATGAACTTTATAATAACTATAAATTCTGAAAATTTGGTCCATTGCGGCTCATGTCTTGTACGAGTACGACGTTTTGACGCATGCCTTTACTTTGTCACTCTCGGGGAACCTTCGCTAAAGTATAAGTGATTATAGATGTATAAATGCATCTATTTCGATTGCTTGGATAAAAAAAGTAAGAAACTACTAACATTGTTTAAAATAACGTCATAATAATATTACAGTCCGTTCAAAGATTTTTTTATATCAATCAAAATTAATATGTGATAAAATGTAGGTACTTTCATTCCGGTAACATGATAGTAAAAAGCTTAATTTTAATATTCACATAACGACTAAGTTGTAAACAGACGATATAGGTTTAGTGTCGGTAAAAAATAATGGGGTAAGATATTTATTAGTTGTACGTTTACGTCCAAAAATTCCATTTTAAATGTTCAAAAATATTTGTAATTTATACTCGCTCTGACACGCACGTATCACGTACAAATTCTCGCTGTACGTTATTAATATAGAATTATTATTTCTGTTTCGTGTCATGATAAAATAATGTGTTTTTAATGATAAGATTTTAACTAATTTATTTATGTTTTTAAAACAAAGGCTTGAATTACAAAAGTGAACATGCAATAAAGTTTTTAATTAGTTAAAGCTCATTTTTCTCGGAACATGTGTATTTAACACTTTTTGAATACATTTTTCTTCTTAAATATCAAATTGTAAGATATTTTTATTAAACTTATAATTACATGATGTGATGCTAATGGTCCACCTATTAGATAAAACAAAAAGGAAAAATATTATATCTGTATTAAATCAAAACATTGAAAATTATAACTACAGTTTCCATGAAACCAGGCAAAGATTATCAATATTAAATTAAAATATATTATTATTTATTAGATATAATCCATTAAGGAATATACTTGTTTAAAACTGGTTTTGAGCACATTATAGAGCGTAAATTTAGCTTATTACAGCTATCAAAACTTCCGTCTCGCTTGAAATCACTGACATTTTGTAAAAAGGTTTTCAAGTAAAACTTTTAAAATCCCTGTGATATCTACGTCTATTTATTTCAAATTAACAAGACGTCAGAAGCATCATGTCAGTAACACTGCGTTAAAATTATTCTAATTTTAAATTGATTTTATACCTATTGACGTTTAAAACATAAGTGAAAATAAAAGCTCATTTTTTATTTATAAGAACATAACTTTATAATTTATCTAGGAGTATTTAAGAGCTTCATTACGAGACGGTCAAGTTATTGACGATAGACGATATCTGATACAGCCCATGATACACTGTAATTACCGAATACTAAACAACCATTAACCATCATAACCACACTTTCCACCAACATAATTCAGAAGAAGTAAAAGCAGTAACAGCTTTCAAACGATCGCGATGCAACCATAAACGGCGTGGATCTCAACCGATGCAGATGTTCGTTTACATTATCAAGACTTTTTTCGCAATTACGGTCTTAAAGTTAATTAGGCGAACAAAACAGCGCGAATAGCATCGATAAGTCAGTTTATTATATTACATAAATATTGAAATTTAATATTTAAATCTCGAATCTAATTGAATAATACCCGTTTCCGATGGTTAACCTGTCCGTTATAGATTTTCTATTTCGATTTTCTAATATTTTTCTCATACTCAAGTATACTGAACTTTCAACTAATGTTTTGATAATGATTATCAATTTTTTACATAAATTATTAAATTCGAAATTTTGACATGGCTAATTTTAATCACAAAGGTACAAATAATTATATATCACTAAACTACTATTATTAGTTATTACCTTTATTAAATATTTGAAATGTTTGTTGGTTGAAAGTGTGGTGGTTGTGTAGCAATCGGTAATTATACAGTGTGAGACGTGAGTGTATCATCATCTATCAACTACCGTCAAACACGTCTTGTTCGTTGCCTCGTCTCATGGCAACAATTGTCCGTTATTTATAATTTTTGATTTATGGATTTAATTTAAAGAAACAGGAATTTTATTTTTCATTTTTCTTCGAGTACATGATACTTTTGCCAAAAAACTGTACAAATAGCATCCCATCATATCATTAGAGATTTAACAAAAAAAAAAAACCCTCGTCAGAACGAGTTTTACATTTTTATTGTCGGTACATGGACGCAAACGAATGAAAATAAAAATATATACATTTTCTTTTCGACAAGTTGTCGTTCGAAGATTCGGCGATTTCATAAATCACGACCCACGACCCTTCTTCATAGATATTAAGTAATTCACCCCGACACCACCACCACCAAGACCGGCCTTGTTGCAACCGAATACGTCTGAAAATTATATTACTTGTATTAAATCATATTTAATTTAAAAATATGTTCATTATGAAACCAAATATATTTATACTTTTTTAAAATTAGTGGTTTTAATCTCGGTTTTAATATATTATTATCTATTAATGAATTACATATTAAATAGGTTTTCTTGTTATATTTCACTTCAACTATTTAAAACTTAACTAAACAATTTCTTCTGATCCACAATAGACAAAACAACTATTGTATGAACTACACGTCTACACATAGCATTATACATGATAAATAACACTTTTCCATTTCGTATTACAAGTAGTTAGAAGAGTAACTGAAAACTTTTTTTTTTAAATATAACCATGGTACATTTAGATTTTGAGTGAAACGAGGAATGTATTGGTTTTATCATGATGTGTGTTTTTTTTTGTCCGTGTACATGATTTTGACCAGAAGGATTGCTCCGATGTATACAAACATAATACTTTTCTGAACGACAATTTTTTTTTAGTTGGTACTTTTTAGAGGTAATTTTTTGAATTTTTTAACAGTTTTCCGATAAATTGAAAAAAACAGAGCAAGAAAGTACAAAAAACATTAACCAAGATCGAGAATCGAACCCTGTAACGTTTAGATAGATTTGAAACATAATGTATATTAGCATTTAATCTTATAATTTTTGATGCATTAATAGTGCTGTGTACGAGATTTCATTAGATTTTTTCTAGGTTGAATATATTCAAATAAAATAATAATTTTAAATTTAGTAAATTTTGGGCTAATAGGTTCATATAGTTATCATGATAAAACTACCTTCAGGTGCCTCATAATATTACTTGTTTTTCAATCAAACTAAATTTCACACAATCTAGAAGTATCGCCCTTTTATACATATTATTTAAGTACGAGTATATGTGATAAATTCTACAACAGAGTCTCGATTAGAATCTATAATCCTAATTTTAAATGTATTAAAGACTAAATTAATAAAAATACAATACTATTAATTTAATTTAATTAAATAACAATATTAATAAAAATACAATACTATTAATTTAATTTAATTAAATAACAATATTAATAAATATACAATACCATTTTACGTATATAATTTTATTAATTTTCCTGGTTTTAAATAGGTACTTAAAAAAGGATTCTTATAAAATTCATAAACCTTTTTCATTAATATATTTGGATCTACTACTATGACAACTATCTTAAAAAATGGAACTGATGCACCAACCTCTTACATTAATATATTAATATAAACATGTTTTTTTTTCGAGAGCAACGATAGATTAGTTTCAAGTTTATTTAACAAATACAGCAAAACTATCCGTGTATATTGCCTGACCATGGAGTCTAACCCGACCTAGGAGTTTCGCCCATTTTATTTTTTATTATTTGGAGTTACATAATTACGAAATCGATACTTTATATGATTATCGTTCCATTAAATATAGGTACTATTATTTTATTTATTTCATCGAAAATAAATAATATGCCCCACTGAATAAGTTCGTGTGGGGGCGTATAAAAATATAACATTATTCTGGCATACATTTCTTGATTAATCTTGTTCTTTTAATTAAACTTCTTAACCGATTTTTTTGTTATACGTTTCCCTTTTTTTTAACTTTTTTTTTTATTTTGTTACCATTTCAACTATTTAGCTCAAAAATTACAAATATAATTAACATTTTTGTGAACATAACGTGTAATAATAATATGAGAAACAATCACGTTTCCCTTTAAATTGTAACTTTTTAAACTTTCGTCTATTCTATGACGTTTAAATCGTTTGAATTGTTTTATTAATAACGAAAATATGAAATTTATCAGAGTCTTTAGGATACAACAAAATTCAAGAACGAACGGTTGTGCTAATAATATTGGAATGACTGAAACTTGAAGTGCATGATGATTATATCAATTATAAGAACACGAAATGAACCTTACAAAAGTTTTCATTTTTCACAGTACCCATGGCAACCTCGGATAAGTGAGAACAGTCAGTGCACTTACTAAAAACATTCGAATCATTGAATACACGAATTATAAAAATAAAAAATACTAATGTAATGCACATATAAATAAATCACTTTTCATCGAAAATATGAACGCTTGAACTCTATAAAAATGTGTGTTTGCTGCAGATCAATTTTTGTCTAACGTGCACACAATTATCTCGACGAAACGTCAACTGTTTTAGATTTTCATTTACCAAAAAGATAGAAAAAATAGTTATTCAATGTATTATATATCATTTACGGGGTACTACGGTGACAGATATTATTTCATGATACATCGAAGAGATAAAACATAGAAAATTACAATTCAAGTTAGCATGTCAGAATACACACATAAAAATACAAGGAAAAAACCGAAGAAGACAAACTACTTGAGAAATATATAATCCTTGGCATTACCATTTCCACCCAAATCACGGTCTTCTGTGATCCATCATCATCACTCCAAATTATTGTATTCCGAAATCAAAATCTCTGCAAAACATTATACGTGAACCCCAGGATGTATAGTATGCGATCAATAAAATATCACAACGCATATAATATACACGCCGGAAGCATGTTTGTCAGGTATTAAATGTTGAATCAGGAATTACTGTAAATACGGTATATATACAGTAACTTTTTTTATCATCCAAGAGTTATTACTAAAACAAACAGGTTGGCTACATTTACGTAGAAATTCGACGAAAATGAGAATGTGGCACGGAATAAGAGGTGTTTAGAAAAAAGGTACGGAACGTCAGACCTTATTTAATATTGTTATCGTACCATATGAATTATATTAAAAAAATTCATTCATGTCGAATAGGTGAACGTAATAAGGATACGTACTATTTCCGAGGTTAACCTTTGTTTTTTTATGCGTCTATAAAGATATTCAAAATCAAAACGTAACTTATTAAACGTACAATTGTGTACATTATGTTGAATTATCAACTTAAGCATCTCTTCAATATCAATTACTCCACATCTCGTCGGACTATTTGACAGTTAAATTTTTTTTTCGAACCTTAACACATATCCTTTTAAAGTAAATTTAAACATGTTAAATTGTACCAATTTTGTCCTACGAGTAATGAAAATAATATAACGACCGACTACAATCTCAAACATTTTGTAAAATCATTTTTTTATTTTTACGTTTCTGTTTTATTTATATATTATATAATACGGGTTTTTTCAACAATACAACGAACTTGAATCAGAAATTATACCTAGTTAAATTTTGCGACTTTTGTACTTTTATACAGAAATCACTTATTAAAACAATAAAATATTCCTTCAATAAGCATTCGTTTTAAGTGCAGATTGTTGGTAAACGTATATATACATAAATTCATCATTCTTTTTTACTTTTGATGATAAATAAAACATTTTATAAATGTATTCATTGAAATTTAAGTGAAAATCCATTCAACTAATTTAGAAGAAAATTGTATACAGTAAAATATCATTATGAGTAGGGCTGGGATTTCGATGCACTTTGCATTGTGTTCCAAAGCTTACTGTGCAATGCTCGTCTTGTCACAAATTTGTTTTATGTACATTTAAATGAGAATAAGAAAGTTTATTTTGCATTTTTTTGCATTTTTTGCATTTTTTAGTTTTTAGGTCATTTTCTTAATTTTTTAGTGCATTTTAGAGTTTTTGCCTTTTGGAGCATTTTTTGAGTTGTTGGAAACGAAGTATGAATTTAAAATTTTATTTTAAGATTTTTACACCAACATGGTTTTTAAATAAATATAACAGATTTTAAGTTGGTACTCGTAATTCGTATTCTATTATCGGACAAGGTTTGAGTAACCTCTACCCGTATTTCCTGTAAAATATCTTAAATCGGTAAAATCGACATCCGATGATATCGTTCAGTATTGTTTTAGATCATAAAAGCATTTTTTTTAGGGCATTTTTCGGGGGTTTTTAGAACATTATTTAGAGTTTTTAGGTCATAAAAGCATTTTTTTTAGGAAATTTTTCGGGGTTTTTTAGGGCATTAAAATCCCAGCCCTAATTATGAGTAATAATAAAATTTACATTTTCCCTTGCATAAAAAAATAATGAAGATCGTATGTACGACTATGGACGATACAATACTGTTATTGAATTTTCTAGATGTATGATATTTAAATAATTACGAAGACGTTTATTTACTCTTCACTATAATAAAATACTGGTTATCACCTACATACAACTTTTGTTTAACACTTAAGTTAAAAATTTTTTGTTAGCACCATAGAAATATATTATTTAATATATACAAGCAAAATATGATTAAATAAATCAAATCATTCTTATTTATTAAACAAAATAATGGTAATTATTGTAATAATAATAATAATAATAATCATGATGAATAATGATGATTTTAAACTATAACTTTGTGTAGGTTAACTTCTTGTATTAAACGAATAACGAATATTTTCGCGATTAAACATAATAAATATAGGTGCGTATCGTAGTAATTACATTTTTATCAATAAATTTACATAAAATAATTGTGTCAATTATGTAAATGGTCGATCGTAAAATACTGAGAATCACCAGCTCTGCTGAATATAACACGGTGTCAGTATATCTACAGACAAGCGTCAAAATTGTACGTCAGTTTTGTTTAGTTGAAACAGTGATCTGAAATTTGCGTTTCCCCTGTAGGATAAGCTTCGCCAGACGGGCAGTTCTTGACAATGTACACGTTATCTTCCACTTATTATGCCGCTCTATAAAATTTTCATTGGAAAGGCTGGAGTCAATTTACACCAAAATTGACTCAAAATTAAAACATGTGTAATTTGCAATAACATTTTTCAAATTAGTCTGTAATTTGCACCAAAATTAAAATCTATTATTTTCTCGAAACAAGATATAGACACAATACGAGTATAATATAAGACATTATTTTTGGCCAAAATTAATTTAATCTATCGTACTGATCAAAATCCTTATATAAACAAAGTTAGTCAACTAAAAACAATCAAATATGAATATGTATATAAAATTAAAAAAAACATCAATTTTTGGGTGCCGGATTGATAGAACTGCTCTTATTCTTGTTTCGGCTTGAAACCGTGGAACTTAGAAATCCTGAAAAATGATCGTCGACGAAACAATCGAGCATTGGATACTAATTTATATCGCATGTCTTTTTTCTGGTGCAAATTACAACCTCCCATATTGGAAAGTACTCGATGCGAACGAACGATGACGGCACGGTGGGGCGCAGTACGGTGCGATGAGTCGTTTGCTGGCATAAAATCGTAGACGAAAAGGCGTGGCGATGCGGGAATCGGGCGCGGTGATTTGAATATATTGAATTGCACAATAGAGACGCGCGAGTAAGACGACCACTTTGATGGTTCTCATTGTATAAAACGTTTACCGGGCCATCGTCGTCGTATCGGTCAAATCATATTACCTATAGTGGTGGTACCTACAGTGCATAGATCTAACGAACGACGGTCTGGTGTGTGTGTGTGTGTGTGTGCTGTAGCTATATAGGATAGAGTGACATCGACTATCGTCCGGTGAATGTCCTCCGCGTCTTTGATGGTCCAGCTGCTGCCAACTATATATTATATTAGTGTGTACAGCAGTGATGATTTATCCCGAAGCTTTGTACCGTTGTAATTTTTGACGATAACAACATTATCTCAACGTGCTCAGCATACGCGCACGCGCACACACATACGCACACACACGCACACGCACACACAATTACGCTGTGGCACGAACGGTTTGTCTGTCCACTATCAACCCCCGGTTGGCAGAGCTATAGATCTAGTTAACTACGGTGGCTGAAACGTGACTTTTTGCTCGCTCTCGACGATTAATGAACCGAAAGAAAAATATAATGTGACGGGACGCGTTTCCCTTCCGTCCCCCTTAATTATGACTGCAAATCATTACCCTGTTTAGTGTTTAACGCCATAAGGTTTTTCCACGGATTCCAGGAAAACATTGTACGCGCACTGTCATAATACGACTTTTTTCGCGTGTACACAACAGAACTATAATGGCCGGACGAAATTTTAATCAGTTCGATTTCATCGCGGATGAAAATTATAATGCACTAATATTATTATTATTATTATTGCGTATGCTTGCTATTTGTTGCTTGTCTCAAGACTTACATAAAAAAAAATCTCCTTCGTTTACAACCTAAAGTACAAAATATTATTACTGAAATCGATTTGGTCCAGAACGTAAAACTATTGAAACACGCAGTATTGTTAGTGGAGGGAAAAAAACCATTCATTATGGTGTACAGATATAGAGAGTAAAATCACTTGTTCGATTTCAGAAAAAACATAATAAAATAGCGCAAAAGGAATTTTATAATTTCAGCGATTATTTTAAATTCCCAAATACATGCGCGTATATCTGTACAATATTATACGATTAATTTGTTATACAATATACGCTATGAACAAAGTACACAATATGATAGCTATTGAATAAATAAAAGGCAGATCACATGAACTGGGAAAGTTTTAAAACGTATTAACCAGCTGGGAGAGATGAAAGAATTATAAAATATATATAGCGTATTCACGTTGTTTCAAAAGATGCACGTCGTTGCGAACTGAAATGGTATATTACATTATGATAGTATAAAAACTAGAATTAAAATGTGGGAGTTAAAAGATATCTGGTAACGTTATTATTATACGTGGCTGTAATCAGGGAGTACGGGATCGGACGAGAAAAACAATGTATACCGAAATAATGTTCGAAATCGATTTTAATGCATTAATGTGAAACTATTTAATGTTATTTTGTATAAGCGCTGTAGTTGAAAATAAATGTTCGACCAGAAACCCGTATTTTTAATACTAAACGTCATTAATTCATGGAACATGGTCAAGTGGAAGAAAACTTTTTAACAAGACATTTCGCCTAAAACTGGACGTCTGGACACTAAGTATACGAGTATAATACACCGAATCGTTGAGTGTATTATCACAAAAGTATTCGTCAGCACTTCTGTGAGTGTGTGTGTGTGTGTGTGTTTACTGGCACGTGAATACTTGAGTAGAATTTATTGATCATTCGGTGGCGTTAGGACTCTTAACCATCGTCGTCGTTAGGCTATTCGACCGATTGAAACTATATATTTCTTTATTTTCATTTTCTCTTCCAATCACAATATTATGTAATATAAAATCAAAAACTTGTGATCGGTATTCTTATCGTAACAGTCGTATCAACTCAAATGCGTGTACCATCAGAGTATAATAAATACTGCTAACCAATTGCACAGTTATTTAATTTGTTAACGTACAGTTCATTTTATCGTTATAATTTATTTCTCTATAAAATATATTATATTTGTATCGATTCGTCGGCATAAGTTCTATTATTGGACCCATGTATCTCCACAACGATCAAAATTGTTCAGATGAGATTTCTCTGTTCAAATGAAAAGCTTTTAATTTCTATTATTAGAGCTTATAACAACACGACATGAATTAAAAAGAGTTTCTTTTAATATTGTTCATAAGAATTTTAGTGCTAATATTGATTTCATTAAGTTTGTCAAATAATTTTAACTTAAAACTATGCAGAAAATATTCTGTAAATATTCCGATCTGTTTGAAATAGAATCATAATCGTTTATGATTGAAAATATTTAATATTTTATTACTTATTTAAATATTTTATTTTTTACTACAGTTTTAAGTATGTTTGAAGAGCTATATTCATTACCAAGTTATAGTACACACATATTATTAAGAAGTATGAAAACGATTTAATGTTATATATGTGTATATATATATATATATATATATAAATACAAACCAGCATTTTGTGCTCGTTAATCTTAGATACCTATGTATGTCCTACATGCATACATTTTTGAACAATAATAAAATAAGTATACAGTTTATATTTGTGTACTGATAAAGGTTTATTTAAAGAAGCACTTAAATTTGCTTGGTTTCATACAATTAAATTTTTTCTCGTATTATCCACTGTTGCAGCTCTGGTGATAATTTAATTTTATAGTCGATCTTATTCTGTAATTTTAATTCGTTGTATAACGCCACAGAAATATTCTGTACACCGACGATACTAATTGGTCTTATTGTTTAGTTGTTGAGTACAATAAGTAATAGTTCATTTTCGATAAAAAATCCAGGGTTATAATAAGGGATGCTATTTGAATATGGAGTTATTTAAAGTTCAAAAAAAATATTATTTCAATATCTTTTGACGACGTGATATGTATAAATATGTATACTCCTCCGTGTGCCATCACATAACCCACATCCTTTAAGTAATTACGGTATTTTAAGTTCTAAGTGAAACTATTGAATTTACAATGGACATGTGTGTTAGGTATAATATATACTCGTATGTGTATTTTGGTAGACAGAATATAGTAGTATAGAACTATAGACTATAGTAGACGTGCTCCGAAAGTTCCATTCCCATAAGCTTCGATCGGAAATTGAACGTAGATTGAATTTATTTCGACAGGTAGAAATTTCTGAAATTCCTTTTGTCTTACGAGGAAATCCGCTCTATAAATATATCTGGCTAAACATAGAGCAGGCAAAATGCGCACAGCAAACGGGAGATAGTACCAGTCTGAGTAGTTTTTAAAACATAGCGATTAATCGCTTCAAATGAAAAAATAAGTAAAATGAAAAAAAGAAATACGTCAATCCCAAATGAGCTACTTGAAACGTAATTTCCACGGGACTAAATCCTGACCGAGATGAACGAAACGAAACGAATGGTTAACACCACGCCGCTTCTTTAAACCACCGTTTTTTTTCCACATAAAATATGTTAATAAAATACATTTTTTATTTAAATCGTTAACCTTTTAAACTGCAATACTCTGCTGAAAACCGGGAGTTGAGTAAGCACTAAGCACCCTGCGCGGCGACCCCGCTCGTCACGTTAACTTCAAGTACTTTTCCTTGCTCACAATGAAAACCAAAACGGTGTTTCTATATATAGACGATGCGTGAACAACGTTCATTTTATATTGAAAGTCAAACGCTCGGGATCTCTGATATTGAGTGAAACTCGAATCGGTTTTGTCGTAAAAAGAATCCAGAAACTCGATTTGGAATATTTTTTTCGTTATTTCGCAACTACAATGCTGTAATGAACCACCGTTTTTTTTATGTACATTGTACACGTTTATGAAAAACCTAAAACCTGGGAATGAGTCGGTTTACTAGCGAATATAATTCGAACTGTCATCTTGTTCTTAGGTTATTATTAAGATAAATCGTTCTTCATATATATAAAATATAAATACTATATATAATAGTGGTCACATGGAAATAAAATAAATTACCGGGTTGATAAAAAAAAATAAAAAAATATGTATTTATTACAAAATTTACATTACAATTTATTACATTTATTACAGTATAACATATGTCCATAAAAATATTTGATTTAGAATACTAATTGTTAAGACAATTATTTACAACGTTCATTGGTGGAAATCAGATAATACTTGAAAATCGTTGTTAAGAATATAATCGTAAAAATGAACTTTTAATAAGAATAGAACGTGCAATATTTTATTAATTTTTTTTTATTTAGGTCATGTATAGTTCTAAGGCATTCAGTGCATGCGAAATCATACAACACTATCACTGTAAAGGCATTTCAATCTATGTGTATGCCTACATTTTATTGCAACGGTTCCTTAGTGTATCGCACTAACGAATTAATCCGCTAAGACCTTCGCATTCCAACGTTAACGTTAAATTAACTAGCTTTTTCGTGTTGTAAAAACCCCGCAGAGGATTCAGTAGCTATAAAAACGCTCTCGTCGTATATAAGCTTCACTTCAAAACAAATCCCATGTAACTCGTCCAGACGCTAGAAAAATAAATTGATGCGAGGACCTACTTTATAAAATATATCATTCCAGTGGTGTCACCGGTGTGAGTCAATCTTGTCTCCTTTATTAACAGTCTTTTTTGTTTTTTTTTTGTTTTTCCTAATGTAGTTTGCTCTTTGTACTATATACAGGAACTAATAAGTGTTAATACTGAAAACAAAATATCTTTTGTCACAGGTGCTTAGTTGTTTCCCGAATAGTTTACCTTATAAAAATTCAGTAATCATGCGATGTAATTACACATTGTGCATTCATCTGATTTGGGTACTCGGAGGTCACCAAAATTTGGTCACGTGTTTGATACAGAAACTAACTATTTCGTGATAAAAATAATTAATAACCAACTATTGCGCAAAATAAAATAACGGCTATAAAGTAAAATATTGATGTAGGTATTTAATTATATTTTTAATTATTAATTATAATTATCGCACAACAGAATAAATGCCGAGTTTTTCATTTTTCGTACCGTATTATTCAAATCCGTTTAGCGAAATAGGTTGCAAATATTATAAACACTTGACTAAATTTAGATATGTATTATGAATTTATGACATCATTCGATGACAAGTGTTGAACATGTACTCTAGAATATCGTGACCAAGTACATTACAATTACATTTACCTGTATTTTAAGCTAATGGTTTTAATGCATATTTATTATAATATTCTCCTATTTTTAGTTTTCTGTGCTACTATAGAGTCACGCTGACCTGAAAAGTTGTTTTCTTATTTCATCCAATATTCGACAGGCTTACAAAATTCAACTTCTTTGAACTTCATTAATTTCATTTAGACCTATAGAGATGTGATAATTAGTATACGTAATACAATACATTAAATATGTCTAAAACGTTATTTGATGATATATTTTAATTTAATAGAAATAGTTAATTTTATAAATATTAAGGTGATTCGTGATATTTGCTTATAAAAAGTTAATTATCAATAAGTTCCTTTGTATACAAATAGAGATTATGTTAAATAATAAATGATCCAAGCACTATATGAGAAAATACAAGCGTCTTGGAGCCTTTATATTATTATATTTTATTGTACAACAAAATCCTTAAAATAATTCCATACATTTAAATAAAACTCGTAATCATTCATATTCATTGCGTCCGTGTTATATTTATTTATTGTACAAGTCTGTAGAATTATCTGAGTTACCCCTAGTGAGCCCCAGTCCTCACTACACAAATCTTACAAATGATCTGTTAGGTACGTAAAAAGTTTTCAGTCTGTAAGTATTATCATCAATCCGCAACGAGAAATCCTTTTACTAAATGAGAATCATTAAAATACTTTATTACTTGTTTTTATTGCATATATAATATTATATTTTTGAATTTGTAAATCCTTCTCAAAGTTCTTCAACGCAAAGCATGTGACGCGTTTTTATAATTAAAAAACTTTTGAAATCTCAATTCAGTATTATCATCTCGGCTTAAATTAATATTTTATTTGATACGCAAATTACAGTATACGTATTATGCATACATGATACATTCTACATCACTCTTTTATAGACGTGCATATTTTTCCAATCGGTGATTTACATGCATTTCGTCATCCTTTTGCACTGTTTATAAGAATTTAGCATTCAAATAATAGTGACAGAAAGTTTTAACATAATCTTAAGTGTTCGTTTAAAACAAAAGTAAAAACTTTAATTTATGCTTGTTTTCATTTCATTATTGTCTGTAACAATTATTGAAAGTATATATTTTATCGATAGAAGTAGAGAACGTGACACGATGTGTACAATAACTATAGTAAGTAAAATATTGTAGTCTTAATGGCCACGAAGAAAGTCAATACATTATTGTACATTTCCGAAGGAAAGATTGTAAAAATGTATTTCTCGTATTTTACAATGATCGTAAATAATTGGCTGTCAGCCCTCAGCATATTACATTAACATAAGTAATTTTAATCATGCATTATGATAGATTCGGCTTTATAATATAAGTAAAAATATTTAAAAATTATAAAATAGATTAAAATAAAAGTCAACACACAAATATATATAATAATAAAAATAATAAGATCACAGAGCCATTTCACTGAACATTTGCAATAATATATTATATAGGTAACTCGGACATAAAGATATGTTTTGAATACTAATAAATATATTTTTTACCATCCAAAGATTTGGTACTAACTCGTATAGGAACGTTTTGTGATTTAAAAAAAAAATTCATTCTAACTATGAACTGAAAAATAATTGCGAGTATAATATATATAAGACATGATGATAAATTATATAATATTTTCGTTCCCTTTTTTTTTGCCGTTCACGTTTGTTTTTATGAATATTATATCCACATCAACGGTGCGTGCAAAAAAAAAACGTTTCACAAGATAACGAGAACACACAACAGACGTTTTTATGTTTTAATGAAAATAAAACAAATATAAATAAACGAACGAAATTCGTAGATATTTTTAGTTTATGAAAAGTTAATCAGAATTTATTATAAAGAGAGAACAATCGAATTTATTTTGCCCATTTTATTGTTATAACTGTAAGACACTATATAACTGAACGGAACTTAATACAGGGTGATTTTTTAACCATGTTCACCCCCTTTTTTGGCCGTAAAAATGATTAAATTTGAAAAAAAAAATTAAATTCTTCAAGTTATTATAAAACCAATGTATTCTATAGTTCTTCTTTCATGCCAACTTTAGAGAATTCTGTGGTTATACAAGCTTTGTTTAATCAACATCATATTCTTACGTAAAATATTGTTCACTTAATTGTTCTGGAATTTATGATGTAACGTAGTTAAAATTCAAACCAATTCGGAATTATTTAAAATCGCGTTCGAAAATCGCAAATCAGAAGCAATTAGCGATTACATGTTATTAAAACTATACCATAATATAAGGTATCATAAGAATATTTTATATTTATATTTAACCACCCTGTATCGTACGGCATAATACGCCAACTAAACGTGTTAAATAATCATAATATTGTAATATTACAAAACATAACTATTCATTTTACAGACTTTGTCATTCTCTTGGTAGAATTTGTTATTCGTGTCACATTATTTAATTTCAAGACGTCGACCATCCGCTGACCTTTGTCGAAGGTCGGCGATCCCAATCGCGTTTATGTGCCTCCGTAAGCGAACTTAATAAGCAAGGTACGTCATCACGTCGTATTTATTTTGTTGTTGGTCGTCATCGAGGGCACGTATTAGCGCATCAATAATATTATTGTCATTCGCCTGCAGGGTTTTGCATTCGTCTCATATGATTTCGTCCTAGCAGCTAGATGATACAATCTTTTTGACTGATGTCTGATGTGATTTCCGGACCGAAGACAAAAACCGTGAGCTGCAATTAAAGTGACACACCATTTTGGGAATTCCATATAGTACACATAATAATGCGATTACTAATTAGTCATAAATCATAATAAATATAATTAATATTTAATATGAACAAGTTATTTTTTAAAATAACTTGTTTCTCGGGAGTATCAGATACGGTCGACTTCTGAGGAGACATAACAGTAGTTGATTATAAAATAAAACGATTTTTTTTAAAAAAAATTCCTTAAAATTATTATGACTAATTACAAATATTTCATGTTGGCGATTATTTTGACCAAACAGATCAGGGTTCCAGTGAACTCTCCGGAGAAATGTGAAAGGGGATGCTTTATAAGGACTTCGAGGAGTAAGGTCTCGAGTTGCCTTGCGTCCCCTCCCCTCTTTAAGCACTGACTGAGAGTACGTATTATGCGTGTGTGTGTCGTTTTAACTGCAGATGAAACGTGGTTACAATAATGTTTTTATTTTTCGTGAGTGAGCCTAAACGGTGATTCGATCAGTACATACTCAGGATGACTCATATAGGACGGATGTAAATAAATAATGATGACGATTGATTAACTTGAAATAGATTAAATAAATAAAACTCTCTCATCTACAACTCCGATTAACCGTTGTATTCTAAGTATTATACTTGTATACTCGTATTATCATCATTTTCAGCCGGAACTATGTAGATCGTCCGTTTTGTTATTAATATAATTATACTGTTAAATGTATTACTACAAACAATTCGGTATGGTATAGTTTTGGCTGGACGCTGATGAGCGAGCGAGAGAGTGGAATTTGAATCCTATGAACAGATCATGATATTATTGCCGTGGACACGCGCGTCACCCGAAGTGTGTTTCGATGAAGTCGGCGAGGACGAAACGACGAAATCCGATAATTCCGTCGAAGATGTCATCGTCGCGTCGCGGACTTTGTAAACGTCGGCGGTGACATTTGGTCCAAGCCACGCCCACAATTAGTGGTATCCCGCTCACCCCCTCCCCCTCGCAAAGTACCTAAGCGCCGCGCTGCGCCACCACTGCTCGTCGGTTTAAATTTCCAAGACTAGACGGGTCCGCCGGACTTGACACGCGCGCGCTAGTCGTCGTCGGCGTTGCGATTACCTACTTGTCGTTAGCATAACACACATTACGCCGTAATGGGTCCGGTTCGAATTTATCGCGATCCACGCCGAACGCGGACACGGGGATTAACGTCAAACCGCTGTACACCATAATATAATGTATTAATACGCAACGCGTTTCTGGTGCCGAGATAAGGGACACCCCCTCCGGTCGTCGCGCGCACCGTTTTCCCCGGGTTCTCGGAATAAATCGAAACACGAAAAACGCGGCCGAAGCCTACCCGCGTGCTTTGCACACCCGCGTCGTCGGGTGCACGCGTGCGTGAGTCATCGTCGTTGGACCCGAGACGATGTACACAACATTACCATTATTATATTGACAATAGTGCTAGCTGATGATATTATTTGTTATGAACAGTCATAATACCTCTGTTCGACGAACTTTACGGTTCTCCGACAGCAAGTGTTCGTTAAATCGAATCGCAAATGTTTTCGCTTAAAAACATAGTGTCTGAACGCAATGTACGCAAATAATATGCGATAACAACGTTAAGTTAATAAACAGTAACAAATAGTAAACACTATCGATAAAAAAATGTTACCGTATAGAATAGATATACAAGCCTACATATTGTACGATCCACGACGCGAAGAATAGTGTCGAAAGTAGCTCCGCGATGCTTCCGAAACTTTGTTTTGTCATACGCCTTTGAAAGCTCTGACATACAAATATTATTATATCCGTAATTATAAAATAATGATCAAAAATCAATTCGTTAAATGCAAACGGTTTTTTGACGAAAATGTCAGTGTTCCGTAAAAAAAAATTCTTTCCATAGACAGTTTCGGTAAATAGTCTGTACTTTTTGATGCCTACATTTGTTCACGCTTCACCGACGACGGTAGCCATGTTTGTCGACGCATTATCCGATTTGTATTACTTATATGATTTTGTTGCTATTGTGTTGCGTCGATGTTATACCGCTCGCCGCTGCAGTCAGCCGTACGTACCACTGCGTGCACATAACTCGCATAGGCACTCGACGAATGCAACCGTACGCATATAATATAATATTATATTTATGCGTTGCTGATCGATTTCAGCGTGTATAACCTCAAGCCGATCAATTCGAAAACTATCGTTTCAGAGAACCGTAATAGGAGTTGTGGGTGGATGTGTAGTATATGCGTTTTTTGATGACGAACCTATAGCGGCGTATTTACGTGGGAGTGATATGAAGACTAGATCCTATCCTTTGCGCAGTGTTTCTCCATAAGTGTTTTTTCGATTTTCATATAGAACTATTACTTTTGTCTTTTAAGGATGTCTATTGCAATTCTTAGAAGTACGACAGAACACAGAAGTCATATAATTGTATCCTTGTTTTAATCATCTTGATCGGACGACGTTGTAACTAAAAATATTTAAATGGTGTTACTAGAGTAGTTAGTGAGCGTAGATATCCCTCCTCCTAGGAAAAATCCTAATTACGCCACAAGACGAATCTGTGACCAATACTGTATTCCTCCTGTAACATCTACACAGTACATGCTAATGTGTAAGTTAATTTAATTTTCAATAATGATATGTGTGATTTTACAATATTGTAGAACCATGTATTACTGAATATAAATAATAATATGTATATAATTGTACAACTAGGAATAACATTATAAGTACGTGTCCGTATAATGGTGGCGTCAAGTTAACATTAGCATTTTGCGCACTTATGTAGAAATAACATGTTGAGTTTATTAAAATAAATTGTGTAGGGAATAAAATTAAATATGCAATACGAAAAGCGATTTTGTTTTTAACTTTTCCCATTTATCATTTAACGTGAAGTATACACTACAAGCCTGTCGAAAGGGGTATTTGGTGGCGGGCTACATGCAATTTTCGTAGGGAATATTCATGTATTTATTTATTATAAAACTATGTATATTATGTAGACTATAGTAAATAATAAATCGTATTAATTATACTGTAGTGTATGTAGAGTGTATAAATAAGATAATACAGGTGGTATTTCATATATATGATTACGTGTATGATGTGCAGTATATGAAATAAACATATATACCTGCGCACACGCAGTATTATTATGTTGAGACTTAAATTGATATTTGGTTTTTGAAAAAGTCCAATGGGAATGGACCGATCGGTTATGACTTGTCCACTGAACCAGTTGAAAAACATAATTATTATTTAAAGCAATGATCGAAATGATGTTCCCAGGGAAGACGAAGAAGGAGGAGAAGAGGCAGAAGACAACGAAGAAAAAATAAACGTGAACGACATTTTGGAATGGTTCCCAAGGTCAGTGTCCTCGGACAGCATCGTAGAGTCCACGTATTGTGTGGACTTGGTGAGAAGGTTACCGTCTCCATTGTCCATAAAGGTGAAAGGACGTTTCTGCCCCGGTAAGTGCCTTGTGTTATATTTTTTTTCTTTTTTTTTTTTTACCCGAGACGAGTTCCTCCCCATTGTCCACGTATGGTTCTCAATTCTCATCACGGTCCCTTTGACCAATTGATTATTATTATTATTCCCATCCCGACGGTGACCGGCTAATGAGGTACTGAAGTGGTTTCGAAAATTTCTTAAATAATTACATCATTTTTACCATCCCATTATTTTGGAAGATATTATTCTACGAAATACTTACTGTCTAAATTAAACTTATAGCGTCGATTATGACGGATAAACATGAATTATAATATTATTAAAGGTAACGTACTGAAAATCATAAAATACTGCGATATGACGATAGAAAAGTTTAACTTTTAAATTTATGGGTAGGTTAGCATGTTGAAATTAAATAAAAAATCAAATATAATTAATAACATTTTTATTTTTGGACGAAAGTAACTAAAACAATACTTTAGATTGGCCATCGACAAATGTAGTCGTGTTTACTTATTTTGTTTTTAAGTGAGCAACATTGTTGCATTTTTATACCTACCATATTATAATAATATTCCAAAACACCATACGTTCCAAAAACCAAGTTCCAACGAAAAGCCGGTATATCGAACAATATTGTGGATCTATAGCCACCTAGGTGCTTAAAAAACATATCCTTTAGTTTTTACAACACTTGAGTTTATGACTATTGAACAAATATTTTCAGACTTTACGAAATAGATCGTCATTATGTGCTTTTCGTGTTAATTAGCTTATATCGCAGCATCTACATATTATATAATATTATTAAACTTAAGAGTTAAGACGGATTCGAATACATTTTTACGGTGAATACACTATATTATAAACCTGATTTAGTTGAACGACCGAAGCTCAAGCCAAACAGTACATTTTGCATTATTTCTTGGTTTATCAGTTGTATCATTAAGTATCTAATATGGTATCCACTGTAGTGCAGTATTACTGTAGCAATATTTGTACACATCTTATCAGCAGTAATAATTAATTGTTGCGAAGTATTGACCAAAGTGTAAACAGGTGTAAACGTTCAATCCTAAACTTAGAAAAGCCGAAATAAGCTTAGAGTTAAACTGTGGGTATTGAATAGTATACACATAATTAGGATGTAGAGCGTAAACCTTACTGATAATTACATATTATCATGTACAGTACTTCGATTGCCTACATAATTCAAACGTTTATATTTCATAAACAAACGTTGTTTCGTAAGCATGTACAGTTTAAGATTGAAAGATGTTTAGGTGGGTAACATACATTTCGTTTTCGTGGTCGTATCCAGTTCGTTAGTTAATTTCCGTTCGAAACTTTTCTTGCAAGTTTAACGAAAGTTGAAAGAAAAATTAACCGACGAGAAATACCAAACATTCATCAAAACGAAAACTTTTATTATTATTATTATTATTATTATTATTATTATTTATTACTTTTTTTTACAACGACTTTATATAGTTACATTCATCACACTACGTTAAATACGCAATGATATTTCTTCTAAATTTACTAAGTGTATTACCTATATAGTTATAAGCTTGTAAAGTATTAGCATTCAGTGAAAATTTCAATACTAAAAGATTATTTTTTGAGTTACGACGTTAAAAAATTGTGTCCCGTAAATGTTGCCGTTACTTTTTGTAATTTTTCATCAGGTTTTTTAAATCGTTTGAAAACCACGGAAAAATTTTAAAAATTATTCTTCAAGCGCATTAACCATGATACATTTCCTATTAGAAACCTTCTCTCTCTTTTTGAAAATCGGAGCCTTGTCGAAACCGTGTAAACAGACACTAAAAATTAAAATTAAAATTAAAACATTTATTATTTGGTAAAATTAAAACGTCTTATATGTTGAGATAAATTCAAATATTTAAAAAACAAATAATTATTCACGGTTTTTGCTCTTTAAATTGTCGGAGTTTATTTTTGTCACTTATTTATACTTTGACTTCGGATTAACAGTTATTATTCTTCGAGATTTTCCCACAGTAAGACACTAGTTATATCTATACTTACGTTTTGCTATGCTAATAGAGATGAAAAAATACTTACCCTGGTAACTGCGTCGAAATAATTTATAAATTATTTTTGTATTATAATCTTATGGTTTTCTTAAAATAGTCACCGAGTTATATGTTTATAATATTTATATAATATAATATTATATTTATTTATAATACCGATGCAGGTGTATTGTTTTGCGGATTTATTTTTGTGTGAGGGGCATTTTTACACCGTATATCTAAAAACTGATTTAAGGAAACCAAGTTTTTTTAAAATCTATTTCCCTTCTAAATACTTTTTTTATTGAATTGTCTGTATTAATTATGTATATAACGACATAAAGTGAAAACAAGTTATATCCTTTCCAAGAATGATATTTTCGTTATTTATTCATGTGTGATGTACTATATATAATACGTTAAAGTTAAAATTTTCCAAGCATAGGGAAATCTAAAAATGTCATACAGGCCACATTGTATTCCAAGAATAGTGGTGATTTATAATGTATAAGTTATCAATAAAAGGAAATATTTTGGTGGCAACCTTCCTCAAATTTTCAAACGCTTTTTTTTAACTATACTGTTATTATTAATTGTCTAATTAATTTCAGATATTTCTCATTAATAATCGTCTTATCCGGGGTACTGGTAGCGTTTTTTCAGACTAATAGCCCCTTTTCGGCTTCTTGGTCAGGAACAAAACACGATACCAGCTTTTGTGTGCGATCCGTCACAAACCATGCCTCCGCTAAAACGTATACTCGTATGTTATCGCCAAATCCTATACTTATATAAATTACCTTATACGATCGCCATCGGAGCATGGGACGTCACTACGTCACAATCTCTTTCGTCTCTACAGTTGTAGGACCTATCCGGACTGATTTACGCCCTAGACGATGAATGACTTCTGGTCATTTGATTCGAAGTGAGATTCGACGACTATTATATGATCATCGTTAACGTTTTCCCGTCGCATTTTCGAAGATAAAATTCAGATTATCAACCATCGAATGCAATTTATTTCGGTTTCCGTATCCAACAGTAAATAATAGCAAATTAGTAATCTGACTAATCCAAAAAGTTATTGTTGTACGCAATATAATTGTAAAATTGTAAAGAATAAACGATATTTTATACTTATTATTATTGTGTAGAAGATTTTGATAAGGGCCGTAGTTTCACTTTTGGTTCTACTTATTACTAGAGAGTGGATTTAAATTCTCTAAAACCCAAGAAAAATGCCTTAAAAAAATATGATTTAAAGCACTTATAAAAAGAAAAAAACGTTAAAAAAATTCCTCTTAAAATGAATTGAACCTGTAGGGTTTGAGAACCCCACAAAGCTTGGTAGTAAAAGTATTATATTGCTAGGTTATTACATCTCACAAGTCAATAATAACAAGTCTTATAGTTTTAGGCAGTAAACCTATTAAAATTATTTTTCATAACGACTTATATAAATAAATTATCATTTGCTGTTATCTTTATTGAAGACTGCTTCGCATTTAGCTGGTTCAGTTAGTAAAAACATCATTTGTACATATTAAAAATAGAAATTCTAAATAAATGTTATAAAATATTTTGAAAACGTTTTTAATATGTAAAATACAAGTAAAAAGCACTTGTGCACCTTTCGCACACCTCTCCCATTGGCCCTATATTATATTATTACTATTATTTTACGGAACATAAATATTTGTTGTGAAAATCACTAGATTAATATCACTGTGTACGGCATAAGTTACATTCTTTGTCCTCAAACACACACCGCTGCTATTGAAAGTAAACATAAGAAATAAACGTGCATTTGAATATTAAGACGAAAATCTAAAACAAATATATTCTTCTATTGAACAATACTAATGCGATGACGAAAAATACAAAGCTCACATTTTGCGTACTTGAAAATTGTACACTACGAAGATTATTGCAATGTTTTTCTTTCGTACACATATAATTTAAAATTTAATTTAATGAGAATGTTTGTTTGAATTGTTCATGGTGGCGTGAAAATACTTGACAATAATAGAATGATTTGAAACACAATACTGACGAGTTTTTACCGGAGACCTTATAAAGCTCAAATTAACAAATAATTGAACACTGGTGCCAAATGTCTTAATACAATTGGATAGAGGACACTATTATTCATCGCTCAGTTTTACCTACTATAAATTTATCGCGCAAACAGTCTGCAAAAAATTAAAGATTTACTAACGACATTTTCATAAGATTGATACTACTTTTCGATAAATTATTATACATCACATTCACACGGTTATAATAGTGTACAGTTATTTTGTTTTTGATGTTTCTAACACATAATTTCATTTTTCTTATTTTTATAACTTTACAAACTTGTAACATTTCCAATACCATCTATATAGAATACCTGTGTTATACTTATAGCTTGGTTGATGATAACCAGTCGATCAATACTATTTATTGTGGTATTTAGTGATATTTATAATAATATTACAGAAAATAATTCCAATTAAATAACAAATTAAGACGAAATATAATTGATTACGAAAAAAGTATAGCTTATAATAATTTAATAAAAAAAAAAACAAAATATGGTGATCATCTCAGACAAAAATACAAAGAAAAAAATTATAATAATTAATTAATAAGTACATTATTTTTAGAATAGTTTAGTTAGCTCGAAAAGCGATGAATGAAGAAAATCATAATTATTTGTTGAATTAATATTTTACGAGATGAAGATGAAGACAGGTTACTATTTGTTATATTAGGCAAATAAAATGAAGATTTATTTCTAGAGGTAGATAAACTAATTCTAAAATTAAAACGCTCGATTAATTCAGGACAATCCAAGACATTATTTAGTAATTTATGTGAAAATTTCAATGTTAATATAATCACATAGTTTATCTAAAGGCATAATATTAAAAAAAATACCATGATCAACATGATAATCAGAACGAAATGTTCTTTATACATTATATTTATTCCAATGATAGAATAAAAATCGTAAACAATTTTTTTTAATTTTTGTTTGACGTAGTGACCGATTTATAGAGAACTATTTCACCGTACCTAAATTTAGTATTCAAGTTTAGACCGGACTAGAATATAATTCAATTTTAAAGTATGATCATTATGAAAATCTTTACATGTACTGAATGGCGTTTAAAATAACCGAATTTAGCTAATGTCTGATAAGTTAAAAAAATGACTTGGGAATTAAAAGAAAATTTTAATCAAATATGATACCGAAACCGTTTACTTCATATGCCCTATTTATAGACACATGGTTCATAGTATAGTTATAATGAATAGTATATTCCTGTTATAAAAAATGAAATAGTTTTACATTTTTCTATATAAAAGGCATGGCATTATCGTAGCACCACTATTGAAAAGTATTTCTAAGTCTTCCCGAAGAAGAAAACAGTCGTTATGACACTTTATTTGCTTAAATTAAATTTTAAATCATCTGCTGATAATAAAAATGTAGAATGTTGTAGTTTATTGGTATCTTCATTTATAAAAAGTATAAATAATAGTGGTGATAACAGATCCCCGAGAAACTCCAGATGAGACACGAATAATATATTAAATGAAATTCTCATATTTAAGTTATTGAGTTTGATCACTTAAAAGTTAAAAGTGAACGAAACCATAAAAGAAGGGGGGTCATAGAATCCATATTATTTTAGTTTTAATAGTAATAATTTATGATTTACATTCTACATTATCAAAAGCTTTCTCAAGTTCTGTATTAATAACATATGTGTGCATTTTTTCTGAGAAAGCTAAACTGTTTAAAAATACCTATATTAGTGACAATGAAACGACCTATCCAAAAACCATTTTGTTCGTTGATTGAATAAATTATCACATACACTTATTAAGTTTTATTACACAATTTTTGAAAAAATTGTAGGTAAATATACAAGAAATCATTAAAACTGGACGATAGTTTTGAACGTTGCTTTTTTTTATGTATAGGTAATACATAAGAGGTTTTCCATATAATATCCGGAAAAAATCCAGATTGTAAAGTCTTAAAAAATTAATGAATTACTGCAGAGATTAATTACACAAAAGTACATTATGATAATAAATATTGGAGAAATACCGTCAGTACTAGGTGAAGAGTAAAATTTAATAATTCATCAAAAATATAACTTTTATCGAACTAGATTTCACCAATTGGGTTCATAAACTTGCAGTCGAGTTAAATGTTGATAGATTGTTTGGGTTTGTCTCGTAGACTAATGAAAACTATATTTTAAATAAATCAGCAATATTATCACCGGTATTAGCTTCTGTATTAAAGTATGGCATTGTACATAGTAGTTTATTAATTGATTTTTGTGTGTCATAAAATGTCCAAAAATATTTTGGATTATTTGTAACCAAGCGTTTAAACATAAGCAGTATAATATTTATAACCACGTAGTCTTAAATACTGGCATTTCTTCCTTAATGAGGTAAATTCTGAGTACGATGCGCATAATTTATTCGTCCTATTTCAAATTTTAAATCTCTACTAAACCAAGCTACATTTCTCTGGAGAGTTTAATAATTTAGGAACATAAGTATTAATTACATGATTTATATGACACTAAAAAAAAACT
The DNA here is from genome assembly GCA_949715065.1 of Periphyllus acericola. Lineage (NCBI taxonomy): Eukaryota > Metazoa > Arthropoda > Insecta > Hemiptera > Aphididae > Periphyllus > Periphyllus acericola. The sequence continues at coordinate 25,858,164 of OX454268.1, forward strand.
ACATTATCATTAATATAGCCATATTGAAACTCACTTAACCTATACTATACATAGAACATAGGTAGCTTAAAATTGAAACATAGTCACCAGCTTTACAATTTAGATAGGTAATCATTATAAGATGTTAGATTTTCATTGTACGAGTTGGTATTTAACAAAAGTATTCAATGGATGAAGTGATAAATTAACAAGGATTATAGGACTACATATTTCATTATAACATCAACAAGAAAATAATTTGAAATAACAAGGTCAAGAATTGCATTTTTAACATTTGTTATGTTATTGAACTGATAAAAGTTTAGGTATATAATTGATTATTTAAATAACAAGAATAATTTGATAATAAAGAAGACGGAAATTTAAAATCGACTGACAAGACAAAAAATTGAATTAGGATATTTAGAAAAATGTAACTATTATTAAATGTAATTACTAATTAGTAATTAGCAATAGAGATTAAAATCGGCTTAGAGAGTATGAAGTTGCGAAAAGCTATCAATACGCCGCCACCTATAAAAAAATAACTTGTCTAAGAATTCCTATCACATCTATAAACTGCAATATAATCGTAAAAGTGTAGTTCTGTCGATCGAATATTATCGTTCAACCATGTTTCTATGAAAAAAAAGTGTACAATTCGTGAGCTCGTGCAGCGGAACAATTATTTATTATACATGGATATACAATTATAATGATAAGAATAACGTTTAAAATATTGCTGATGGATTAAAAATAAAATAGTCTAAATAATACTGTACACCATTACTTTACGTACGGACCGTGTATTTTTTGATCTTATTATTAGATCCACTCGATCAACCGGAAAATGGTGATTCGATGTGTCGTTCTTTTAAAGGACGAGCGATATTTTCAATATTTTACGCTATTCAGTAGAAATCATCAATCGGAAAAGAAGTTAAAAAATAATTTGCAGTACATACATAAATCTTTCGGTTGAATTAATCGCAAACATCCGTTTAAAATGTTTAAATTTCCCACTAACTATGAGTATGCTGCGATAGGTGTCATGGGTAGTGGGAATAAAAAATACAATTCGACGTGGAACGAGCTAAATCCCATCGAGCAAATTGCGTTAGGAATTTATAGTTTTACTAAAAATACAACCAAAGCTGATTTATTCCGACGAGAAAAAAAACATGTAACGATAACATTTAATACGATATGTTTTACAAATATTTTGCCGTACAAATAGGGTTACTTCTTTCAGTTGCGCATGACGTGCACGAAGAGAAAAATCAGATGCCGCGGTTAATGCGCACCTATAGACGGAGCATGATTTCCACTAATTAATATCTGGCCGTCGTGTTATTTGTTCATTTTTCGATCGGTGCGATTTATTTCTGTTGGGCATAAAAACGGAATTCACTGAGACGTGCCATATAAATCTAAAGGCGTCACCCGTAAAGGACACTTTTGCCAATACATACATTATGCTACACGTTGAACGTTGATTTCAAATTGTATCATTGTACCCGTTTACGTACTCCACAAATAACGACACGAAAGCGTCAGGTACGATTAACTCCGGCATTTCGCGTGTGATAGCGGGTTTCTATGAAATAAACAATGCGATTCGCCGCGAAAAACGTAAATCGTTGGCACGTATTTTACGTTCACGATAATTGGGCGTGTACACAGCTACCACGTGTTATACGGTGGCGTCAGTGCCGGATCTAGGGGGGGCAAGTGGGTATCATTGCCCCGGGCGCCGTCGGTATGAGGGGGCGCTCTTGAATTTATGAAAATTAAAAAAGCCTTAGTTTGGGTATATTAAAAATGTACATATGTTTAAATTTTTTTTCATTTAAAATTTTTAAGCTTGAAAATTAATATAATATTACATAATATTTAGGAATTTATATAACTATTTTTGTCTGATGTACTCGTATTATATGTCTTTTAAAATTCATTCGTCAAACGTAGATATTATCTAATTTTTGTTTTCGGAGAAAAATCGACTGATGGGATTTGGAAATAACTGTTAGTTGTAATAATAATCTACGATAATGATATGCCTATATTATATATAAGTTATATAATATAACCATATATATATATAAAATCATACTTGCGATTTACTACAAAGCAAGCAAGACTTAATAACTTACCATATAATTGCAAGAAAGATTAATTATGATGAAATTATAAAAGATTTCGCTGCAAAAAAGGCTAGAAAAGTAAACTTTTAGATATTAAAATGTTATTTGTTCAATTAAAACAACCAAGTAATATATAAATTATGTTTGTTTTCTATGTTTTTATACGTGTAACATTTTAAAATATGATTTTGTATATATGTACAATGTACATTATATAAAAATAGCAAAGTTTCCATTTTTAAGTTTATAAAATGTTTATATTTTTAATATGTAAAATTAATTATTATTATTATAAAATAAAAATTATTAATATTATAGAAAAAAAGGTTTATACTAAATAACCCCTCTTTCCCTCACTGAGGGGCCCTCGTAGCTACGAGGATGGAGTGCACAGTTAAGGGCGCTGCATTTTTACTAGCCCCGGGCGTCAAATGTCCTAGATCCGGCACTGGGTGGCGTTAGAGAATAACCGTGAGCCGAAACGTACGGGTGGTCACTGCGGTCAGTATGGGAAATAATATGCTAACTTACGCTTCCATTTCGTTAAGCGCACGTAGTCGCGTAGTCACTTTAAAAAGTAACTATCGACTATTCGTCAAATCACGATATTGTAATCGAAATCGCCGTGCGCATCGATGTAGAAAACGCGCTTGCACGCCGTTATAACCACGCAGAATGTCTAAGACATTTGGGAACCCTACATTTGTCGAGCGCATCGTTGACGATCGTCTGGCCCGACGATTAAAGATTAATTGCCCGATTTAATTAATTTAACGCGCGTGCCGTGCCTACAATAGTTCAACAAAACCAACGCAATGAGATTTGTCGCCGAATTACAGATGGTAGGTATGTATAATAGGTACCTACACATATTTATCCGATCGTTGCAGTCGTTATTTTCAAGCGCACGTATTTATTGTTAATTATTATATATTTCGATTTTTCACGGCTGTGTCACTTAATACGTACGTACATTTGTCACGCGAATGCAATTCTAATCATTTCAACTGAGTGCGAATACCGCTGCATAGTGCATTACCGTGATACTGATTGCATTTCCGTCCATTATGACTCTATTGTATATATGACACGCGGGTGTGACAACGTGTACCTATATAGTACATTGTTCAATACCGAATTTCGGAGGCGCTAACATCGAATGTGTGCTCGTGAAACTGAATGTTCGCGAACAAACGCGTATACTCGTATGTGTACTCAACAAACATACAAATCAAATATTGAACTCACGTGATGGAAAATATTCCGTTCGTTTGGTGGTAAAACAATAAAATATCGTAAAAAAAACGAGTGTTAAAAAACACACTAAGCGACTCAATATTTTGAATAACGACATTCGACGAGAAATAATGTACGAAGGTAGGACCTACTACCACCCCTTAAGGATTTTGGGCAGAATACGTATTTTAACTAACCATTCCATTGTGTTCAGTCATTTTATTTATTTGTTTTTCAATTTCAAGTCATGGAAATTATATTTAATTGAGTTTCATTAACATTTTTTAAAAGCCAATTTACATATTATTTATATAGGTAGTAAGTAGTATATTAACGTACCTACGATTGTATAAATTATCCATTGCGTCAATCAATGACTTAACTCGTCGCGTTATAAATAAATAACTGAATTGTGAGAATTTAGCTCATTACTTGATTCCGGCCTCTGGGGTGTTGTTACGTAGTTCCATATATCAATCCTTGTCACAGCGTCAAAATTACAATCGTATGATTTATGGAATTTCCAATTAAATCATTATTCGTTGATAAATCAGGAACATTGCTAATATTGTAGTTATGCGTGTACGTTTAATATTTTCCTAACACCAGCGGGTATGTATAGTTGGTCTAGTCGTGAAACTTAAATTACGTATCCGACGTTACGTAGACATAAATACTTACAACACTTAATTTCTTACATTGGCATAAGTGAATAATCGAATTTACGTTACTGCTAAAACATATATTAAAACGTAAAACACCGTTAAAACTAACGTAAAGGTATTTGTGCGAAATTCGATTAAGCGTTCAATGGTTTTATATTGAAAAATCGAGTACAATTAAATGCATTTTTCCCATTAACACTGTCAGCCGCATTACGTTTTAATTAAATGCAAAATGCGTCGGCCTATTGAGACCAATACAATGAAAACCCCATAGTGGAATATGGAATAGTCTATCGGATAATTAAATAATTAGACGCGGATTTTAATCATAAATTCATGACAAAGAATCCGAGTTGATTTTAAAATGAACATCACATTAATTAAATCTATTTCTCTAGTAAGACAATTCTGTGTACCACACGATGTATACACGTGTCCATGCATTGTTTTTCCATTATTAGTTATTAATTATTTTTACTTTTCGAATAAATTGAACTCAGTTACGTCATTATGTTACACGTACACGTTATAAACTTATAAATTAAAACACGATGTCAAACATTCCACACGAATATTATTTGAATTATCACTGTACTATAAATCAAAACCAAAAAATTGTTTGGTGAACATAGGTTCCTATTACATGATGTATATACTATTACGTGCAGTTTAATGATATTACGATTCAGAACTATTATTATTAAACCGTATTACGATTTCTAGAGTTAACGTGTACAAAAATCTTTAAACTCTAAGAAAACAATATGGTCTATATACGATAAATTGCCATGATCATACAAAATATAATACTCGTATGCACAGCAGTATAAAATGACGCAAAATTAATAAAATAAACAACAATAAATGTATGCAGTTTATGAAACATTCCGCCCAAAACGAAATAATAAAACAAATAAATCACATTGCACTTGACATTATACTGATAGATTATTATCTAAAACGAATGAGCGCGTACGAAACGCAATTACTGTGAAACAATTTTTGTTTTGTGGAAATATATTATTCCCTAGGAGTAGAGAGAATTTTGTAGCACTTCGTTAATCAGTTCTTATCAGATCTATATCACGCATAAATACACCTTTGACGATATACAATATTTTATAGGTACCTATATACTTACTGCAGACGACCAATCGAACGTGCTTTTCAACCCAAGGTCGGAAAACACTTGAGAGTATAAACTAAGAGGCGATAATGTGAAAAAGGCAAATTGAGTGAATATCGAGATTTTGAGAAAGGTTGTAAAGTTGTTGGACACATGTTACAGGTAGTCCGAAAAAATAAAATTGATGGGGCCGGTGGAAAATAATGCGGAAAAAAAACCTCGGTGTGAATAAAAGCTGTACCCACCGCACGGACGGTGATAAAATATTGTAAAGCGAGAGTATTTGTATATATTGTGTACCCCTGCGCACAACATAGGTGTGAACCGAGCGGCTACACCTAACGCGTATACGTATGTATTATGTGTTCGTAGAGAAGGGAAAAACGAAAAGTGTTTATTTTTATTTTTTATTTTACTTTTCCTACACCAAATCCATTATCAAGGTTCCCGTGAATACTTTGTATGTGTACGCGATGCCATTGCGCGTATAGAAATCCCGGAGGGTAGAAAAATCAATAAAATCGTTTTTTACAATTTCGATACGGCGTGCGTATCGAGAAGATTACAACGTCGTCGGTCGATAGATACGTATTAATTACGTTGAGTAACTATTGTTCAAAGTGTAGGTCGCGTGGCAAAAATGGATTAAAATTTAAATATTCATACACGCCGATGAGTTAGGTACCTTTTTGGCATGAAACTTAAATTTTTACGAAATTAATTTTTATTGCTAAGCATATTCTTTAATACGCGCGCGGAGCTTACGGTTGTTGTTTTTTTTTTCGTTCTATAAAACACTATTTTCGCGACGAGACCGGGCGGTCTTATTTTGACGTCATTTGAACTCAACGATCCCGAAGAAATGACCCGCACGCGTAATTAATTCGTATCAACGTTAATAATTCGTATAGCTTTATAGTTCGAACATCGTGTGCGTGGTACAGTCGTTTTGCGATTATTTCACTGTTCTTGCGCTTATCATGCGTATGTACGCGTTGGTCTAATTTGATACTTCGTGTGCGGATCAAACGAACAAAACGTACTGCAATAGCTTTACCGTGACGACCCGTTTATTTTCATTGTTATTTTAATCCATTAATATGATAGGGGACCAGGTATCTTGTTACGCACAATCGACCGGAAATTATAAAAAAATGTAAACTGTATGTTATTTCGTTTACGAGAAAAAATGCAAAATTTCTCACCCTAACACTGTTTCGGAAACTTGAAATTGTAGAATAATTGGTGTAAAAAGGAAATGTATCCCTTGATTTCGTTAGATCTGCCTGATAAGCACCACTAAGCTACTGTATTCTAAGCGAGAGGGTGAATGTCCTCCATGTCTGGATACCCATCGACTTAAAAAAAATGGCTTAATGTATAAGTAATAAGTATTATCATTCATTATATATGTCTAATTATATCCAAACAGCAAAAGTTAAATTAGTTTTATTAGATCTGACGACACGTTTCGACGTTACGAAGTCGTATACGTACGGCATATGAAATTAATTCCCCGAGACGAAGGGATGGTTGAAATCACTAAATGCATTTGATTTGTTTTAATATCGTATAAACATGAAATTATTCAAAAACGATTAAAGTTCAATTCGAAAAAATAAGAAAGAATAATGTATCAGTGATGAGTCGTCACTGATGATACACGTGTAACTTTTCAAAATAGACAATAATAATATACCGTTTAACAAATGTTATGCTGCCAATCCTAAGGCTATGGAAGGAACGAGTCACGATAGCACTGCGAGAGACCATTGAAAACAAAATTGCAAGTAGAGCCGAAATATATTGTGTTATAAATATCATGTGATTGCCTTATAATACAAAAAAAAGGATAATATCACAGTATCAAGATAATATTAGGTATATTAATTTCAACTTATTTCCGGTAAGCTGTAAGAAGTTTTTTCTATATCGCTCATTTCACTCGGAACTAAGTTAATATTAATTATTTAGGCTGATCTGCTAGCCTATTAACTTAAATAATTAAATTTTTGGGACTTCTACTCTCTGCTTAATCTAGTCCAAAGTATAAACTTGATAACTATCGCTAAGAGTGAATTTTCTAGATAAATTTAAATATTTAGATGACCTGTAATAGGTCCCAAGAAGAAACCAGAATCTCATTATTTGCTTGAAAAACAGATTATACAAATTTTCGAACACTTTGAATATTATTTGTGGTTGTTTCTTTAAAACAAGGTATAATCTACTAATCAAATAAGTGCAGGAATCATAAAATTATATTTCCCGCTCCAATTGCAATACAAAATGTATTCAACTTTTCCTTGATTTTTCTTATACTTTTTTTTCCATACTGCAGTTGAACATCAAAATCAAAATAAATAGACGCCCTAACTACGGCTGGATAATTATTGATTTATGAAGTTTTAAAAGCCAACATTCCAAGGAAAACATACTGATGTCGTACAATTCCTAGAAAAGATTTACTATTTTTAAAACCAAACGTGCGTCTGCACTAGACTTGTCGAATACTGTAGTGAATAATGATGCTACACATAGATAATAACTAAATATTTCAGCCTATAAGTATAAGAATTTAATTTTAATGTGGGAATACAAATTCGAATGTTTGATAATAATTTATTTTAAATTATCCCTTGGGAAAAAAAAATTATGTTTTCTGAAATAGTAGGACAGTGTGGCTGGATAATTGCGTATGGATTAACGTGCAGAATGCAGGTAGATAATTCGTACGGGAAAACTGAAGTTCGTGGATTCGAGTCCTACCGGTCGCGGCGGCCAGATATTAAAACGGCAGTCAAATATTTCCACAGCGCGCAGACGCTTGCGAATCAATGTCAGCAGTTGTAGAAATTGTTTTGGGATGACTCACATCACACTAATCCCGACTACCGGCTCCATCACAATTTCCCTTGGACAGTGTGACACTCGACCTGTTAGGAAATGTGGCGGATAATACGAAATTCTCTTTCCAGACCCATCCCATTGTTCTCGAGAGAACGTATTCATCTCGTTGGCGATATGTAGCAGAACGAGTCGCACTGGATTAATATCTATCATTAAGCATAATTTACAGATTAAACGGTAATTCTTATAATCTCATTACATTAGGACATATAATTACAAGTATTAGCAACACTTAATATAATTAAAATTGTTGGGTAACCGTTGTCTCTGACGGCCGAATGTCTGAATCAGCTGATGGAAGAATATTGGGTAGAAAAGTTAACCGATGATTTTCGGCAAATGATTATAATCTATATGTTGGTCGCGAAATTGTCGAGAAGATAACGATGAAAATTGCACTTAAATATAGACAGTATATGGTTTTGGGTTTTACTCCGGACGGAAAAAAATGACTTTTTTTTATACCTCAGAGATTTTTTATGCAGAGATTGATCTATTTGATTTAAAGAAAGAGTATTTAGTATATAAATTGTATATACTGTCGTGTAAGGTGGATTCTATATCGCATCTAGATAAATAAACATTTTCAAAGTCGTTAACATAATAATGCGTATTGTAAAAAAAAGTTGTTTAAGGTTTTCTTTTAGAGCTTATTTTTTCTCTATAACGATTTTATTTCAGTTTAAAGTAAGAGTCATGTACGCTAATGCGAAACCCAAACGTCGCGGTCGTATATTTGGTATACTGGGTATGGGTGAACTAAAAAAATGATTAAAAATAATGAATCCAGTAAAAACTGAAAGTTGAAACGTCAACATTTTCAGAAAAGAAGCCCTATAAAATAGAATTTTTCAGAAAGTTAACTTCTTAACTTCTTTAATAATACACTTTTATTTATCAAATTATTATCAACGTAATTTCCTTTGTCCAGAGATGCTCATAAAAAAAACAGAATTTGATTATCTCTGTTAACACGAAAAATATCGCGTTAGTGTTAGTCAATACACAGTATTGACAAACAAATTATATTTGATTATAAAAAATATTTCCCTACACAGTTCTGTTTTAGAGCTGGATTTGGGGGACCGAATAGTTAGGATTGACGATGATGCAACACCTCAAACTAATGCACGGACAGGATTTAGATTGATATAGTTATAGTACATCACGTACGAAATGTCACAAATCATTTCCAACTATTTGTCAGGTGTCAGACGGACCTAATATAGATACCCAACCCGTATATTTACTAATAAATATTTCAGCCCATAAGCGCATTGATATTATTTTAATATTCAAACCCGGAACTCATATAATATAGTATAATTATTAGTATACAACGTAGTATCATGAAGTCATTTCGAAATAAATCCTACGCTTTTGAAAATGTATGCTTAACGAACGAATCTTATCAATTATACCAGTAGTTTTTGCTTGGCGCGAAGACTAATATTATTTTCGTTGTAAGAAACATGCAGGCGGTACATAAATTATATTTTTATTTTTAGATGAAACCACCGGCTCATGCCATAGAAATGCTGTTGTGAACTTTAGTTACCTAACTCAAGTTAAATTCCCATTATTAATTTACATCCAGACAATTTGTATGTGTTTCTTACATCTAGAACAAATGTGATACTGTTTCGAATTTCGAGTCGTGTTTGCACAGACGTAAAAAGTGTTCGAGTTCTACGCGTATCAAAACTTTGAAATTAAATATTCATGACCACCGCATTTGTTCTTCGGATTTCAATAATTAATATTGTGACTACTTTTGTTTGATTTCCTGAAGTCCAATAATACGCGTATGAAACAATCGAGTCTAGTTCACAGGCTCTCGCAATATGGCGTGTATTATAACGGTGATCTCGGTTTCACACGCGCATGGTTATTCTACTGCATAGAACTTGGACATTTTGAGGAATGTACCCATTACTACACGGAAAGGTGCAATAAGAAAATATTTTTCAAAAATCGAATTTTCAAAGGTCAAAACAGCTTTGGGCTTTAGGTTGGATGCGTACATTTTTTCACTATTTGGTTTCCTGGAAAATATTTTATTTTGTTTAATACGTTGATTTTGTCACAATTAATCACCGGTTAAGGTACATGATAGTGAATTATGTGTAAATAAATAGAAATAAATATCATAGAAGATAGACATTTTTAAACCACAAAATTACATCTAAAAAATGAAATATCTTCCGGGCGAGGCCAGGCCATTTAATTCTCACGTCGTCATTTCATCGACAACCATCATTTTTGTTGGATTTCTTCCACGTATGGTAGTTGCTAGAAAAATTGATCTAAAAACATTACCCACGATGAACAGAAATCCGTCGTGTACGTTGTCGGAAAAATCTTTTGAATCAAAAGCCTGCAAATGGTGTCACGGTATCGTGAGTTCGGTTACCGATTGTGCAGACGCTATTGACGAAACGTTTGATGGTATATTCACGCCTGAATGGATCAGCGCAGACGCTGTGTAGACCGCTTCCTTTTACGGATGTGACGAACAAACTATTGATATACTCGTTTTCCATTAGGATATTTGTAGATAGAAAAAAATGTTAAATCGTTGTTTTTTATTTATGAAAATATAAACAACTTTGAATAATAATATAATTGTTATTTGTATATATTCAATATTATTGAACGTTATTACTAATGGTGTTTGGAATATAATATACGACGCAACGTTTGAACTACTGTTATATTTCGATGATAACATTATTAGAGTCGCACAACACTCGCCTTTCGTGTTTATAATAATATCCTTGTTCGGCGCGATCTAAAAACCGTATTAAAACGCAGTATCGATCAATTGTTATTATTCCGTTTAAACGTTATTGCTTTAAGATGGCGTCTACATGTCCCGATTTCGCCTGGTACGTAAATTTATTTATACAAATGGAATACGAATCGATGTTAAAGTACAGCACGTTTCATATATAAAGGTACAAATGCGTGCTTTCTATAATTCGTAATAAATATTTAAAACAAGTTTTGCATTAGGTTTTCGTATGTAAGTTCAAGTGGGTTTGATGAATTTATTTTGCTTACCAATATTATAGGATTAAGTTATATTTATCTTTATAATTGAAAATTCTATAGAAAATGTGTAATCAATGTGAAAACAAAGTAATATTATTCAAAATTTAAATTCAATTAATAAATTTGCGTTTTGACTTAAAAACCTTCGTAATAAACTCGAAAAATACATTTTTCTTTTTTTAAGTTTCTGCTAAAACTTTATTGCTTTTTAAAACTTCTTATATCAGTGTCAAGATTTATGACATAGATTTTCAAACTAAAATATTTACAAAAATAAAGCAGCTTCGTAAACATGAATTAATTTGGTTCAATGCGTATAAATTTCAATAATAAATTTAAACTTTTACGTTTTCAGTTTCTGAGTTAATAATTATAATACACATAACCAAATATTAAATGTAATTTTAGAAAATTATATTTAAAATGAATAAATCCTTCAAATCATGATAAAATGTAGGTCAACACAATTTAGTAATCTATTCGCGTAAACTATATATATTGGCTTAATACATTTTATTAGTGCATTTTTTATACATCTATTTAATTTAAAATGTTTTCATTCAAATAGTTTATGTCATAGGGCGTAGTAAAGAATGCGTTTGATCAGGTTACGATCGTCCAGGATCTGGTAATGTTCAATACGAAATCGAAATTCAATGATGAACCGTGCTGTAAAAAAATACCTTTTAAAATTTTCAATTAGTTAAAAAAAAATAAACAATATTTATTATTTTAATTTTCTAATTGACCACACGGTACATATCAAAAATAAAATTGAATTATTTAAAGAAGTATTAGCCTATAATAAGAAACCAAAGACGCAACAATTTTGATAAAAGTAGTTAAATAATTCTATCAAAATAATTAACATGTTTCGTAGTGCGTTTGTGTTATAAAATAGGTGTGTTAAAAATAGAATGTCTACTAAAACTATACCGTATGTTAAAGTTGATGAAATTCATTATGAACACGTGTTATTTGAAAGACAATTTCATGGAATTCATTCTAAAGCATTAAACGAACAATTGTCCATTTTCTTACACTTACGAAGCTAAAGTGGTTCTTAAGCACGCGTCATATCATCCAAAAAGCGTAGTGACGGATAATTTAAATTCTCATCAAAAATGCAATTGCTTTTCAAATAGTTTTGTAAATATAAACAATAAATTACTAGTTAAATTTGTGCATAATAAATTCTTGTACGTTATTCATGAAAAAATCAATAATCTTGAAATTGTCTATACAGTTACGAAAATTTATTTTATCGAAATAAAATAATAAGATTAAAGTAAACCGGGCGTATCGTATAGAAAATATGTATAGATTATATTTTTTATCTTCACTGTGACTTTTCTGTAGTTCCATTTTGACAAACATAGAATCAAATTAGTATTTTTTAAGTGCGCTGCATAATTATTGTAATACATTTTGCTCGCACGTCTAGTTTGAGTTTTATGGAAAAATCGTAGCTAATACAAAACAATAAAAAACAAATAAATTATTTCCTATATATCACGGATCTGGCTCTCGTTAGAAATATTATTCTTAAATAATACAGCGTGTAGAAAAAAATATTTGTTCTCGCCAAGTATATAATATTATACTCTATTTAATAAAAATAAGTAGAACTTACGTATTTTATATGCTATTATGTCTTACCCTATTTCTCATGCTATAGAAAACTGAAAAGGTACATAAGAATATAACATAAGCTATAATTAAGATGTCGATATAGCAACTAAATTAGCAGGAAGGCTCGAAGCTTATTTCCAAGAAATATCACTACGATAATATTAATAATGTAAATATTTACTGAAATAAAATAGCACCGATTTATAAATAATATACCGTACAATTAAATCAAACCTTCCGCAAACAAATGAATAAATAATCATTCTTTAGATATCAGATTGAATTATGCGTATTGTATAGATATTATAATGTGCACAAAAACATGAAAAATGTGTATTTATTCTATAATTGATTTGTGATTTTACTTGCTACAGTATTATATTGAATAATCTTAAAAAATTTAATTTAGATAATGGTAAAACGATTACGTATAGAGTTTCAAGTTCAACTAGAATCTAGATGATGACGCATATATATTATGTACATAAAAATTGACGAATTATTGGGCGTATATCGTATTTAATTAAGAAACGCTTATTTGGAATTATTTGTTCGAACGTTTGCTCGATATTATAACCAGGAACATCGAATGAAACTGGTTTCAGGAAGTTTCGTCTGAATTCAATACATAATGTATTATTTATTATACACAATAGTATAGTTACAAAATTGTATCCAAAAACTCGTCTGACACTCATCGGATACAATATACATATTTAAGTTCAACTTATTGCATTAGTTTCAATACGCTGGATTCCTAAATTTTCGTATTCCCAACAACTCGCATTAATTCCATCAACTATAACTATACTTTTAAAACAACATTCAATGCGAAAACTTCCTAAACACAATCGATTCTTAAGGTTCTGATGAGAAGTATATTTATCAAGCGTAAGAATTATTCATTTATAACTATAATAATCTAAAATGAATAAGAGCATACTAAACACAAAAAGAAAACTGTACAACGTGAAAATATATTTGAACTTTGAAGATATTATTATTTTAATATTTATTCGAAAACAGGAGATTACTACACAATATTGTTGAGTGGTAACGTTCGAACGAATCAAACGCAAATATTTTATCGTTTGATATGTAATAATGTTGTTTATTTGAATAAATCACGATTCACGGTTGGACGAAACGCATTTAAGGGAAATTCAGTTGAATGAAAAACTAAGTAGTTATTTCACAAGGACAATATATTATCGTTGACAAAAAAATTTCTCACTATATCTAAAATCGGATAGCATGGCATGAAATACTGATATACATGTACATAGAAATTGAACTTTGAATTCTACGGTTGTGAAACATTAATTTTTTCCAAATGGTTTTATGAAATTATGATAATGGTTTAATTTCTTGACATGTTATACCTCATAATTTATGTACGGAAACTCTTAATACCTCGAAACGTTTGTTTCGACAAACGTGGGAACTGTCGTTTATACACGCATGCAACTAATGAAACAATGAATTCCTCTCTGGTCTTTGTTATGGATGAGAGATGCTAATCGTTGACCTTAAAAATAGGAAATAATTAAAAACAAGTACAGACGGTAATTTCTCTTCAATTTGCGTTAAGAGAAAAAAAATCAAAAGTCGTTCAACTGTGTGTAACCTAAATTTAGGTCAGGGGCGGACAAATTTAAAACTATAGCAGACGTCTGTGACCAGACGGTTTGAATCGAAAACCGGTATGTAAACCAATCGGGTATCGATTCTCATTAAATGGTCGATACTCGCTCGTCTGTGTGCGTATACATGTAGGTACATATACTAGTTGTTTTGCTTTAATTATTGTGCAATTTTAATGTTCAACATTATCCTTGAACTCAAAAATAACAAAATTCATATTGCAAGGTGGAAAAAACGCAATCTATATATTTTTCGATCGTAAGAATAACAAAACGAGTAATATTTTCAATAACATAAATATTATTGTTACAATTATGTTATTCTCGTCTATATATGTATGTATATATAAATAGTAAAAGTATCAAAAAATGGAAATATTTTTAGATTCTGAATGAAACAAGGAATGTATTGATTTTACCATGATGTATTTTTTTTATTTTTAATTTTGTATTTCTGTTTATCTAAACGATTTTGATCACAAGGCTTATTCTGATAGGTTTCTAGTGTGAAATGGTTTGTCTAATAAGTGCATTTATTAACATTCTACTGAATAATTGAGATAAATTATTATCAAACAATTATAATTAAAAAATGGAAAATGTACGGAATACCGGTTTTCGTCTGAACGAAGTTTTTTTTCGTCGTCACACACAAAACATCGTAAGGACTTGAATTGTTCACTTGATTCACCGATCGATCGCCAACGATTGATCACCGTTGGTTAAAAAAGGTAAAATTTTCAAAAGACTGACTATTTTGTATCATTTATAGATAGTTGAAATTATATTTTCTTCACTTTTTTCCGTAAAACGTAGATAAAATAATAATAATTGTAGTTAAATGGAAAAATCTTGAAAACTTTCGACAAATTTCCTCATTCGTTGTTGTTTCTTGAATAAAAAAAACGTGTAAAATCTTTGGTCTCAACTTTTTTTCGGCCCATAGAAGTTGTTTTAAACGTTCACATTTTGAATAAATCGGATATATGGCACCGAATTTACATTAAACGAAATTGTTTATTTCGTGGTTGTGATTCACCTGTGCATCAAATACTTGTACAGGCCCCGCGACCACTGTATTGCACATGCTCACCCCTTTTTTTGTTCTTACATTTACCGCACTGTACAAGGAGGGTCTTAGTTTTGTACTGGTATCCGTGTGGCATGTGAGCGATTTCAAAGACTTTAACGCCCTATTAAGATCGTACGCACACAACTCGTTGAGTTTTGCTTTCTCTGGATACGAGGTGGGCGAAAGCGCGTGGGACTTATGTGCAAATTACCTTCACGGCTGTACCGCCACGCCGCCGGACGCGCGAATGAAATTATTTGGCGACATCAAACGGTGGCCCGGCCGCAGGCGTCGTCGAGTACACACACTGTACGTGCGCGTGAAATACAAATTATGTTATCAGACGCGCGAGTGCACGTAACGCAATTTACGCATGCGTACGCTGTGCACCCGTAGGGAAAGAAAAAAATTGTACTATTATTATAATTATTTTTCCGAACAAACTACTGCATGTTGTCCGTGTAATATAATAATCGTTCCACCGGAACACGCCTTCGGGGCGATCCGGGAACGGGCGCGGGGGGGTAGTCACCCCGTCCGCGGAGTTAGTCGTCGTTTTTTCGTCACTGACGTCGTCGCGCGGCAGTGCATCGCGGTGGCGGCGACGACGACGGTGGCTACAAACATGACCAGTGCGCGCGTCCCGAGGAATGTCTCGTACACAGCAGCAGCAGCCGTACGCGCGCACAATGCAACCGGATTGGGCCTTAAGTGTGTATAGCGTTTTTTTTTTTTTTTATCATTATCTTTATTCTTTCCTTCCTCTTTGTGAAAATAATGTCCGTTGATTGGCGTCCGATGTGCCCGTTTTCTTCTGTTTTTATTATTATTTTATTTTTTTTATTTTTAATGTTTCAACTTTATATACGGAAGATTACGTGCGTGCGTGCGTACTCGAACCGACGTGTGCGAATGTGTGCACGTGTATTCTTGTGCTTGTGGACGTGCGCGCCCGCGCGTGCGTGTCGGTCGTCGCGGCGGTGGTGGCGGCGGCGGCTTCAGCGGCGGCGACGTTCCGAGCACCCGGGAAACTGGTTTTGTCGCGCACAACGTGCTGCGGGGTCCCCCGGGGGCGATTGATCGCGAGGTCTCCCGGACCCTCTCCTCGTCGACATACTCTCCTTAGCCTCCTCTATCATATGCAGGAGAAGGTATATAAAAACCGCATTGTCTAGTCCGTTCTTCACTCGTATAGTCATCCCCTCCTACCACGATCAGCCGCTTACTCCACACCAACACTTTATTGTGTAGGTTTTTTTTTTATTACACAAACGCGCGTATACACACACGCACACATTTCGCATATACGTTCGCGTATCGCATGTATACACATATATACATATATATATATATATATATATATATATATATATATATATATATATATATATCGGTACACTACACTGCGTGTACGTATAAGGTCGGTAAGGACAACGACGAGGACGAGGACGGAGGATGCCGTCGTAGTCGGCGGCAGCGACGCGACAAAAGGATAAAGGGCGCGCGCCGTGGCGATGACAATTATTCCACCGCTGCAGCGGACCGCGCAAAATTGCACAACTCATTGTCCGGCAATTACCATTTATGGTGTTATTGACATTGCGTCCATACGTACGTGTTTTACCTATATGCACACACACACACACACACACACACATGCATCGGGCACACGAGCGGACGACTTGCATTCGCCCCACGTGTGCAGACCGTGACGTGAGAGACCTAATGGACCGTTTTATTATACTCGCGAGCAATACATTTAATATACAATATATATATTATTTATACATGTGCAGTGTATGTGTTTATAGATATTTGCGTGGGCATGACACGACGCGTTTATTGGCCAAAAGGGCTGTCTAGTGGATATTTAGCTCCGAGCGAACAATTAAAACGTAGGTACACACAACGAGTTTTACACATACGCGCGTGCGCGATTCCAACGGGCCAAAAAGGTTAATTATTCCAATCTGATTATCTGTTGGCGTACGTACTTAGTTGTGCGTGTGTGTGCGTGTGTGTGTGTGTGTGTGTGTGTGTGTGTGTGTATGTGTGTGTACAACACGCGCGCTCTTGTGGTAAATTCTTCCGATACACTTAATTTTTCAAGTTGAATTATCACAAAAAAATGTTTTATGGCGTGCTAAAGATTGCGCATTCGACTGCATGCTTATATTATAATAATATGTTTATCGATATATCTCAATATAGACCGAAGTCGAATACGGTACGCGTACCGACGTATTATTATATTAAAACACATGTATGACATTATGCAGCAATCGCGATTTCATTATGTTGTGTTATAGTTTATGCGTCTATAGGATCAACAGAATACAGTAGGTATACTTGGTTGGTATACAATAGGGTGCGTTTAGTTTTTGTTAAATATAAAATCGGAATGGACAACTTAATATTCCGGAATCACTCCACGTGGGTTTTGTTATTGTTCATTTTGCTCGTGGCGACAAACTGTTTCCCATGATTCAATGTGTTTGTTGATACTCGAGTTCTTTCGTGTGGTTTTGGGTTACTTGACGCACGCCGATTCTCATAAATATTCGCTCGTGTTGTTTTTATGATTAATTTTAATTCGGTTTTGGTTTCATCGGAAATTAATTCGTGGCCAAACCCAACACATTAGCTAAAGTAATATTGTTGGTAGTGTTTTTTCATAATGTTGTTTAATAACATTGTATAACCTACAATACTTGGCAGAAAATTGTACAGCCTCTGGGTCCATTATTATCAGTATTAAAATAGATCGGACGTTGGGTCCGGTCAGTGTATGGAGTCAGACGCAGAGAACAGCTTTCGAGTCAGCAGTGATCGAATAATAATTAACGAAGATATTAATTAAGGTCTGTTATTTCTGAAAACAAACATGATATACATGTTATACTTCTTTGTGATTTTTTTAGTGCTTATAATTCATATGATATATGTATAAGATAAAAATATACCTCATTTTATAATAAGATCGAATTTAATATTAGTGTAATATAGCCTTTTGGTTTAATATTGTGATTTTCATTTCATAATAATTTAGCGGTTCAGCCGATATCAACTGTTACTCTATACCAGCGTTTCCCAACTGGTGTTCCGCGGAACCTAAGGGTTCCGTGAGCCGGCGCCAAGGGTTCCGTAAAAAAATTGGGAAATATATATAAATTAAAAATATTTTTAATTTGAATTACGATTCGAACATAGAAAAGGCGAATCGCGAATAGCTCCTCTTCTCGTTAGGACGTTTCCTTATCTTATGATAAAATATTCGTTATAACGTTAATAACACCATAACAATATTGAAGGTTGTCGATCCATATATATTTATATTTTATATTACCAGGTATTCATTTATATTTTCTGCAGTCATTAGCTAGCAGTTGGCCAGAGGGTCTCTTCACTACAAGATACTTGTTGTCAGTTTGTCAGTTTTAATTCTGCCTTGACGATATGAGAATTGATTTCTTTTCTTGTAATAATAATACATTTATCAATAACATAAGTTTAGTTTCGTCGTTTATTTTCAAAATATAAATTATACATTTATTGAAAAACTGTTTTTTTACAGTGAATTTTAGTGTTCAATTATAACTATCGCGAATAACTCTCATTTTCTGATAATTTGTACTTTTAATTATGTAGAAATGGTTTAAAATCAGGGATTAAAAAGTTTTTAACATACGTTATTTAATTACATTATTTAAATTAAATCGTTAACTCATTATAATTTTGATATCATTTTTTAAAATAACGTTTACGTTTTCGATATGTTTAACTTTATGAGCATTTTTTTCGTTTTTTCTGTTTTAAAAAGTTAATACAAATAAATAATACATTTTTAGCTTTTGTATATACATTAAAAATATTTTAATATTTATGAACAAAATAAAATGCTTAAATCGTCTTTACTTAATTTTGTTTTTATATTAATGACACTCTTGTGTCAGAAGTGTCCGACCACCCACTCATTTAAGTATACGAAACATATGTATGCACTACTAATATAGAAAAAATATGGGGGGTTCCACAAAACGTTCAAACTCCTTCAAAGGTTCCGCGAGTAAAAGAAGTTGGGAAACGCTGCTCTATACGATATTCATTATATATTTATTAATGTTATAAACAAGTTGTTTGTATTATCAAACATCTGTGACAATGGCATTTATGTATTACATATTTAAACTTGAAAGATAAAAATCACTTATGGCATGACGTTTAATCGTTTTCTAAAAAAATGTGTTCCATTACCATCAAAGTCAATCTGTACTTTTATGTAAGCAAATTCATTATTGCAATATTGTACATGGAAAATATTTCTCAACGACAGTTGTAGACTGTAGTATAGTAGGTAGGTACATTGTTTATGGTAAAATGCCAAGGTAGTATTTCATCGTATTCGCGCATGCAATTGTTCTATTAATCCTGTACGTATAATGGGAAAACGCGTAAATACGTACAACACTCCTCACTAAGCTAGTTCGATGTTTTTTTGAATATAGTAGTCGCCGCTTATAGAACTAATTTTGATAGCAAGTAATTTGAGTCAATGAATCAAAAGACCTCCGAAAGAAAAATTACACATCATTTTTTTTAGATGTAATTAAATTTAAAATATATTTTGAGTTTTCAGCTCAGTACAACAAAGATATGTTTAATGTACATACAAAGTGATCAGAATTTCATGTTACTGTGACATTCTCATAAAATTAAGCAACAAAGCAAACACACGATAAAAAACAAAATGAAATTGTTTTGAGACGGAACAATCTAAAATTATTATTTTCTATGTTTTCACATATAAGAAGTAACAAAAAATTCTGCTCATTACATATAATACATTTATATAGATGTATATTGTGTGTATATTGTTTAATATTCAATACAATTCTATTGAGTTAAATTTCTTATAGCATTAAATGTTTATTGTTTTGTATAATGATAAAAATGTATTTAAAACAAAATAGAAAAATAAATGATTGTTAAAACATTATGTATTAAAGTATTTAAAAATTGATTATGGAGCACAGTATGTTTTAGCTTGCTCGAAAGAAACCAAAAAATAACATATTAAAAAATAAAATATAATTTTTTATTTTTTTCTTACTTAATAATAGGTTGCATTGAAATAGCTTACTAAAAAATGTAAAATACTCACAGCATAGCTTAAAGACGACCTATTTTATACAATTATTATTTTTTTTATTTTTTTATGGAGAGTATCGACAGCAGAGGCCATTACCCTCTCTTTACATCACGTGGGTTTTTGATTTGGTAGGTTTTTTGGGTTGACTGATGTAGAACACGTTAGATTATGAGAAGAGGCACGGTGGTGGCGATTTCTTCTCTCGGGGAATGGTAACCATTTCTAATATTATAAAATATATAGACTACCTATTATTTAGGAATACAATTACGTATGGACATCTTTAACAAATATAATCGTCTTTATAATAGCTGATAATAATTGTTCATTGTAATCGATCAAACATTTTTTTCTTTATTAATTACTTATCTGAGGTTCTGTTACTGGACGATCTCCTCTTCGTCTGATTTTACGTCATATATTTCATGTAAACAGACTAATATTTATTAATAATAAAAAAAAAAAAAAATATATATATACTTATAGTATTACTAGCTGATCCGGCAAACGTTGTTTTGCCATATAAATTATTTCTAGGGAATTTACAGTGTAGAAAAAATATAACTAACTTATTGTAAGTGTGTAAGGATGTGGTAAATGAGTGAAAGAGGCATGGATCGTTGTGAACGATGAGCGAATATAAAAAAAAAAAAACACCAAACATTAATTTTTGAAATTTATCATGATTTAATCCTCAAAATTATATATATCATTAATAATTAATTACGACAGTAACACTAACAAACAATATCAATTTCTTAATGCTATAGCGAGAACAATATTTTTTGTTAGCCCATCTTTAGCTAACACAAACAAACTGGATGGTTTACCCACTTGAGAGTATGCCACTGTCCATATGAAAAACATGGTGTGTTCCAATCGAAATTATAGATCACAAACATAGATTATATTCTGAATTATATCAGGTTCTATCCAAATCCTTTAACATCGATCAGATATACAGCTTTCGATGGGGGTTATGATAGGCAATATCACTGGCAAGTATATGACCCGAATTATCTAGGCCATTGCCCATACCTTTACATGCCATTGCCATTGCCCACGAAAACAATTTATTTGGATTATTAAAATTATAAATGTATACAATAATTTGTAATAACGAAAACAGTACAGGGCAGTATTCACAACACGATTGTTCACTCTCACAACGGTCTATGGCAGTGTTTCCCAACCTGGGGGGCGCGCCCCCCTGGGTGGGCGTGTAATCATTTCTGGGGAGGCGTAAGCAGTCATTACAAAATACAGTTTTTATTTATTAGATTATTTTTATTTTAAAATGTAGGGAAAATATGAGCAAAAAAGTGATATATTTTTCATGTTATAGAAGGGGAGGGGGGCGAGATTTTCGAAAATCTACAAAGGGGGCGTGGAATAAAAAAGGTTGGGAACCACTGGTCTATGGAATGGATGAATTACTTGAAATGCAATATCGCATAAGTCAGTAAAAATAAAGGTCTTATAATCTTAAAGGCAGAAGGAAGAAAGTAAGAAAGAAATAGATAGGATATGGGTATAAATATATAACAACTTATAACAAAACGGCGCGCTAGTCTTGAAATTCACAAAATTGCGCCATACTCACACGCACATTCATATCATCGGATTGCATTTGTTCTTCCGTTCTTTGCGCTATTCTATTTCTCTTGTTTGTAGCCGCATTTATTCGACGGCTCAAATTTGCGTCTTGCTGGCATCACACACACAAAAATAAGACAAATTTAAGTACTTAATTATGAAAAACCGGATACTGATACAACATTCAGTTGTTATTCAGTGGGTAGCGTGCTTGGCAAATTCAATGGTATCAAAAACTCTGTTGCATAATTTACAGCTTCGTTCGCATCGCAAATTGTATCGATTGATTTGTATGACACTAAATCGCCTGGCAACAACTCTTGTATCTTGAGATATAATTCTTTGGTTACCAAGGTAACCCACGAATCAACAAATACATTTTATTTACCCACTAAGTCTACGCAACAGGTCATTATTTATGATAGTTGATAACTCCTTTGTTTTTAAAGTTAGAGAATCGATAAAATGCCATAAACCTTCTCCGCAATGAGCTCTTCAATTTAAAAAAAAATCATAACGATCGGTTCAGTAGTTTCCGAGAACATATCACTCAAAGGTTTTCATTTTCACATTTATATATTAAATATATTATTAAAAACCTTACTATTTTGATTTGAATCTCGTTTTTGCATACATCTTATGTTATAAAACCTTTTTAAATGATTCCGCCATCGAAATAATTAGCGTAGACATTATAAATATTAAGTATTTAAAAACGATCGTTTCTGTTGAAATACATTAAGAATAAAAATCAATTACACTTATAAGTACGCCCTAGTATAATATAGTAAGTAGTTACAACAAATAATTGTTTAATTGTTTTCCTAATTACACAATCAGTGAGAACGTAACTATTTCGAATAATATAAAATCAATTAAATTTTTTTTTTTTTTGTTAA
This sequence comes from Periphyllus acericola, assembly GCA_949715065.1. Classification (NCBI taxonomy): domain Eukaryota; kingdom Metazoa; phylum Arthropoda; class Insecta; order Hemiptera; family Aphididae; genus Periphyllus; species Periphyllus acericola. Next base: position 25,881,269 of record OX454268.1, read on the forward strand.
AAATAAACATTGATAATCCGATATTCTAGTAATGTGATCGAAGAACTATATTCCGACATGATACACAATTTTATATTAAATAAATGTAGGTAGGTAATTTCAAACAAACACGAGTGAAAAATGTATCCAAAGAAAACTCGAAATAATATACCTATTAGCCACAGGTACCACAGTCGTATTCCCCCCGAATCGCGTGTGACCCAGACGAGTCCTCGGGCGACATGTCCCACGAACAAGAGCCGTCAGTCATTTGGAAGATGAATTTCTTTCGTCTTATGCGTATGTTATTTTTTCTTCTTCAATAAGAATCGGACTCGGGCGCGATGACCCCTTCGAGACACTATATTCTAACGTATACACACGCGCGCGCACTCACACACGCATACGCGCGCACACACACACACACACATGCACGCACGCACGCACGCACGCATGGTCGAACAGTCCGCATATGCATACAAGTAGGTGAAGGCGGAGGACGTCTAGACGGATATCTCCTTTGTGTACCCGCTCGCAACAACTACGTCACTACAATAATATCGAAGGTACAGAGCGTTTCAGACGAAGGCGCACATAAAATCCGTTCCGTCGTCTACATACGCGTACGTTACCGCGAGCACTGGTTTTTTTTTTTCATACGTATGAATTATTTTGAATTTTGCTTATTATAGAATAATATAGGTATGTTATTTGTTTGTGTGTGTATACTGTATAGTGACATAGTGTATCTTATTGTATAAGTATAAATGGCTTTGTGGGATCCGCGTATATTATTAATAAAATGATAATTAGTTGCAAGAACATATGTTTCATATTAAATGTTCAAAATTCGTGGGCTCTGGATTTATATGTGAATTAAATATGGGTTCATGTTTGTAATCACAACTTGTATCTATAACCCTAATCTGCATCTTGGAGTTTTTAATATTATATTATACTAAATTATAAACGAGAAATATTTATTGAAATATTCAAATACTTACCTTATTCCAGTTTTAAAATGAAGGTGCCATAAAATAATGAAGTGTAGGTCACTGATAAATATTATATGCTTTTAAATGGAGAGGAAGAGGTTCGATAAAGATCAATTACTCTTCAGTGCTAAATTTTAATTCATGGCTTTAGTTAGGTTTGTTGAACGCAATGCGTCTATATGCATATAATAATATAGCATAGTTGCAGAATTATGTTTAGGTGTAACAAAATATTCACCGAGTTGTATTTATGACAAGCCCAGGTAACAAATCTACATGTTATAACATTGCATTTTATTTTTTAATGCCAGTAATTCATTTTATATAGATTTAATATACATTAATTATTATTTTGAAAATGCGCTGAGACATTGTTCCTATTATGAGATACATACCATTGTTATAATTTTATTATCATCCAACTTTAATATCGGTGCCTACCGAATCAAATTACCGCAACGTATTGAACATTGAAAGTACATTGTTTTTTTTTCGAGCATCCATTATTTATGATTAATTGTATGATTTGGTACTTAAGATATGCAAAACATGGCAAAATAACTTAAAAAAGATTAAATAATCGAACCTTAAATCATTAAAAATATATTCAAGTAAGTCATTATGCACATTTATTCAATAAATTACATTAGTATAATATGTTGTTTTTTACCTTTCAATATAACTTGTATTGCATCAAAGAAAATGTTTTTACGTATAATGTACGATACCCACGAGTATTCTGTGAAATATTCTCATCAAAATTAAAGAACTATTCTTTTCTTCACTTTTGCTTAAAACAATTATTTGGAGACGGCTACTATAAATTCGGGATTCCAAAATAATTGTACGTAATGATAAAATTCATGAAAAATTAAGTTCATTGTAATAGTTTTACGATTAGATTTTAAATTTAAAAATGAAAACTTGTAATAAACGACAATTGTAAAAGGTAACAAAATTTATACTATATACATATTTGGATTTCAAATAGGTACTTAAATTAAACATTTAAGATATTTTAAAAACTTTTGAAAATGCAGTGTTGACTGGGAAAGAATAATAAAAGTTTATTATGAACTGTACGTTCATACAGATTCTAAGAATATACAATATAGTAAATTACTAAAGGCCGTTAACATATTTTTATAAATATTCAAGTAGAAGTTTCATAAAAGTTCAGAGAACTCAACGCCCGAGTGAGTGTTGTGTTATTTTTTCATAACTTTTACGTAGTTTTTCGATTAACCGATTTGCCGATTAGCTCGCGTAGCCGGTTGCGAGAGAATAAATGTATAATACCGATATTGTTTTCGATACCTCCTCGAAGATGCGCCCCTGCACGAACAGTGCCGCAATCAGATTTTGCGTGGCTCCAGTGCGAATATTTCACAATGAAAAAACTTAGGACTTCAACACGAGTAATGAAATCACTATTTTTTTTTTGCCAAAACGATATTACCTCCGGTCGACGGTCATTTTCATCGTTCTTAGTCGGCTGTTTCGCTTTTTATCGCCAATTTACCGCCCACTCTCAAATCTACTCTTTATATCGATTTCGGGACATAATTTTTCCTAAACGAAGGCCCCTCGGCAAGCGCACGCACACTGTCTGCTCAGCTTACTCGCAGTGTACCATTCCCAGGGCCATATTTATGCAAGGACAAATGGGACATTTGCAATGGGCCCACTCAAAAGAGGGGCCCACTGACTTCAGCCTTATAATATTAATTATATACCATTTTTATCATATTTTTGGAAAACACAATTTTACTTGGATATTTTTGAGGGTATAAAGTATAATGGGGATTTCGCGAAAACGATGGATCTAATCAACATTGACGATAACTTAAATTCATTAAAGATATGCAAATATCACATGCATTTCAAAACGTGGAAACGTGTCTACAAATTTTTCTTACAATGCCTGTTACAAATTGTTCCAGTAAACGATAATTATCTTCATTAAAAAGAATTAAAAATAGATTACGATCTACATTGAGTCAAGAAAATATAGACGCTCTGGGAATATTATCTATTGAACGTTATATCACAGCAAACCTAAATTTTGATGATGTTATTGACCACTTTTCTAAGCAAAAGGCAAGGAAATGTTTGTGAAAACTGAAACAAAATTAGATTTATAACATTAAACGTAAAAACATTTAATTTGATACCTATATAATATTTATTACCTATATAATATACCTAATATTTATTCTATGATCCAACTACACATATACTCGTACTAATTATATACAACATTAATTTAATAAATATATTATGCGGACATTTTTATTTTAGCATTGAAGAAAATAAAGATGGACAATTTGGGGCCCAAAATTGTAAAATGTACTGGGCCCACAAATTGGTAAATCGGGCCCTGACCATTCCACAGCGTTATACGTATTATTACTATTATTATAACGTAGTGCGCCTTGTACGCCGCACGTACCGCGTATTCACGAAATTGACAAGACGGCGGCGTTCACAGCACGCACCATGCACACACGTCAAGCCGTCGACAATCGCGGAAAAGAGACGGCGGCGGCGGCGACGGCGGTCTCTCCCACAACCCGCGCACAAGCGCCGCGGGAGCACGACGAATGTGTGCCGCCGTCGCCACCGGGTCTCTGCGCCGCCTTTTGTTCGCGACGCAAAGATTACACGGGCGCGCACGCGACCGGACGTGTTTTCCGAACCGTTCTGTATATCGCTACGCGTATACCGTTGTCCGCGATCACGGCGTAGAACCGGTTATATTTTATTATGTACTCGCGTGCCATGTATCGTATATGTATATAAATATATGTATATAAACCATATATATATATAAACGTATATTTATATATTAATAAGCATGTGTGTGTGTGTGTGTGTGTACTTATTATTCTCTCTTTTTCTGTACTCGTATACGTGCGTGTATCCCCTTGTGTTTTCTTTGAGCTTTTATTCTCTTTGTGTTGTTGCAAACGATAACGCCATGGGTGCAACTAGTTCCAAGCGAATCGGGCGCGCTCAGCATCCCTTAACAACTGTTTTTGGCTCCCGCGAGAAGAAGTAAAATTGTTGATATTCGAGAGACATACAAAACCATCGCGTTGAAATTACCAATTAGAGCTCTATTTGCACCTTTAGGGCCGTATTCGGACATTTTATTTCTATATACTATAGTCTATATAGGGGGTGATATTTTATTACTTCTTGCTTATACCCGTTTTGACAAATTATACAGGAATATAAATTGCATTTCAATTCTCAACCAGAGCGATTAATTGGGCGTATAATGCGACGTACAACAATAATATCGGCCTGCTCAAAATCTATTGGTAAAACGGTAACCTTCGATCGCGTCAATAGTGTCAGTGCTATATATAATGTGCCACCAAAACGAATTCGGTGCGAAGCTAGCAGGGACCCGGGCCGGTAAACCTATCGTACCGGCCGATGGAAATATTATGCATTTTCAACTGGACCGGCTTGAACGGAAAACGGGGTCGCGTCGCCTCCGCACACGCGCGCACAACAAACAGGTGATCCGCGCATGTGTGTGTGTGTAATATTATATAGCAATAATGATAATAATAGGGCACACACGGACGACGGGCACGCACAAACACGCACACACGCATGTACTGCCGCCCGGTCTCGGCGGAACAACAGCAGCGGTAGTACTGAACAGCGGCAGTCGGGCAGGCGGCCGGCGGTGGTGGGAGTCTCGCGAGCGCGTACCTGTACCGCAACCGGTGACGACTGCGATGACCGCGGTCGTCGTGCCCGTGGTGGTGGTGGTGGTGGTGGTGGCGGTTCTGGTGCTCTTTGACATTGAAGTTTATTGACACCGCCGCTGCTGCACCGCCGCTGCAGCCAGTCGCTGTCTCTGCGCGCGCGGCGCACGCAACACCAGCAGTCTTCGCGTACGCGTTCGCCCGACCGGTCCGCCGTCAGTCCGCCGCCTCCGATTCGCTCTGCCCGCCATCGTCTCTCGCGCGCGCTATTTTCGCTCCACGGTTCCACTGTTCCCTGCGCACCCGTCCGTCCGCGCTGCGATCTTTTTCTCGTCCCGTCGGTAACGTTGTTACTGTTTTCGTCCGCGCTGTGCGTCTCCGATGTCGCCGCGGCCCCGCCGTCGCCTGTAATACCGTACATGTGCGCGCAAGTGCGTGCGTGTTTGCGGTACATGTTTTCCCCGGAAAAGACTAGCACCGGCACGGGCGGCCAAACATGATATGTTACATGCCTCGGATCCAAGTCAAAGAAAGGCTCATAAAGTTTAGGATCGAAGGTAAAACAATAATAGTATACTTACATATTATAATACGATGCGCGTACACGTCGCGCTGCAGCACCGTATTGCGCACCCCTGGCACGTGCACCGGGTGGTGCGCGCGCGAAAACTGTTCCGGTGACGGGGCGCGAGCTTAGATCCCATCGTACCCCCGAGCCGTGCGGACATCGACCTTTGATCGCTGTTGGACATCCGCAATATCTCGCTGCCGCAGGGTAGACCTATATTGAACCGGTGAACCAATCGATGGGGTCGATTTGATCTATACGTCCGTGGTTACACCGTGTAGTAAAAAAAAAACCTTCTCGCAATTCGTATTCTACACTATTTTTACAAACGAACAACAGCTAATAGTATGTTCTATACAACCCATTTTGGAATTTCTTAAGTAATATATTATTATCTATCACAATTATCTAGCGTTACTGTAATTGATCGAACGATTTATTTTAAAACTACGACCTCATTTAAATATTATATTTTTAATGATTCTTTCCCTGTATTTTTCTTTAATTTATTCCCATGATTAATTATATACTCTTGAATGGTATTTATAGAAATATCTGTACCCACAGATGTATTTAGTCATTTGCTATTGCGTAATTTCAAAATGTTATACTATTTATACCGGGTCAGAGAAATTGTTTACTTGGTATAATTATCATTCAGCCATCGTGATTTTCAACTATGATATTAAGCGATTTAAATACATTATGTATATCAAAGACAGATTCATTCTAAGACAGAAATTCACAGAATAACCAGAAGAGACACTTATCTAATTTTACATGCCTTCTTATGGGGGACAGATTATCTAAATCTTTGACCAATCAGTGTTGCCAGTATATAAAGGTAATACCCCTTCTACTGTTTTTAAATTATAGATTCAAATTATTTTTCAGGTTTTTTCTATGTTATTTATAAATGAGGATATAACTAAAATGAAAGTAAAATCACACCTTTAAAGTATCTATTTATTTTGTGCTTATTACTTACCTATATAATTAAATATTTTTTGATAAAATTTAACAGCAAGAAAATTAAATCATTTACTAAAATAAAAAATACATATCATTATAATGCCATTTATTTTTTTATTTTTATTGGGTACAAATACAACATTTTAGATACTCAAAATATTCATAATTTGGATGATTAGAAAATGTATTGTTATTAATGATTCATTATAATTATAAATATCAGCAAATTTCAAATTCGTCTTACATTTTACTGCTGTATAAAGTTTTATTAAAATTATTATTCTAAATAGTGAATATACCATGAAATATATTTGATACTTCAGTTTTTAAAAATATGTGTTTATTAGAAGTAACTAAAATCATTATAGAGTCTCAATTTATACATTATCATAATATAGAAAAAAAGAGGACATAGTATATGGATGTAGGGACGGGTCACTGATAAAAGTGATTCTTATACTTATAATACATTTGAAATCAATCAAACAATTTTGAGTAGAGGATGATGGATAGATCAGTCTCTATCCCGGTATCTATACAATACGTTTATACTACTATATATTATAATGTAATAATTGTATACAAATATTTTAGTATAAGTATCTAAAGTACTTTAAAATATCGTAATCAGGTTGATTAAAATAAATTTTACAAGCAACACAATGAAACATTCAAATAAACAATTGAACATTGAAAAAACATTGAACAAAAGCTTACCTATAAAAAAAAATTGTGTTGAACGATTTTTGATATTTTCTTTACACAAGAAAAAACCATGTATAAGGAACTTTATGAATTACATTATAAATATTTACTGTTGAAGTTCAATTATCGACATCTTACGAAAAAAACCGTGGAAAATATAAGAATTTCAAATACGAAATAACAAAACAAATTAAAAATATTTTGAAAATAATACTATCTTTGTATCGTGGTCAAATTAGTATTCCATGAACATTTAAAATCATAACGGTGTTTTTTGAGTTACGATGAAAATAATTTTGATTTTATTGAAAATCGATATTCCGTAAATTTTGCTGTTTTTTTTTTGTTATTTTTCGTCAATTTATCTTAGTTGTTTGGCAAACTTTGAAATAATAAAAAAATAACTTCCCGACCATATGAAATTTCCTACCAGAAAACAAAATTGATGACCGGAGCAATTTGATCAAAATCGTATAGACAGACATAAAAAAAATGTACACATCATAATCACAGTAAAACCAATAAAGATACATTACTCGCTTCCAAATTAAAGAATCAGCCATTATTCTCAATTCTCTAAATTAATTAAGCATTAAATAAAAAAATTATTCAACAGGACATTGTATTCTTCAGAATATATTTGTAAATATTTGAAAACTAATATTTAACTTCAAAAGTGACCAATAAATTTACCCATAGTTTTAAAATATTTTTTTATTATTGATAAGATAAAGTTATGGACCAGGTAGACTTATAGTGCAGTACTACAATTTAGCTAGACTTCTACCGACTATAAACATTTTTTTATTTAAATTCTACCGCTAAATTTTTTTTTATCCAAAAATTACTCCATCGATCCAAATCTTATTAATATGATTTTAATAAAATTATAACTTTTATAAAAGTTAAATACCATTTAGAGTTAACCAGTATACACCATTATGAAGGGGTTCAAAAACCCTCTAAATATATTTTTTGATATAAATTATAATAGTCAATGACACCAACGAGTGAATTAAAAAATTAAAATTAAAATTTTGATTTGTAGTGATGAGATGCTATTTTCACGAATTGCATCATGGTAATATTAATTGTTTAAATAATGAAAAATTTCAAAATGTTCAACGTTCTTTTGATGTGGATTTTCTCAAAGTTTTAGTTTCATTAATACTGTTTAATTTGGTGTAGATAAATGTTTGAATTTTAAGTGTAGATAAGATGTGTGTTTTAAAAATATTTTTATAAATGCGGAGATGGTACGACTCACATGCATTTGAAGTTAAATTCAGAATTACATTGAGCACATATTTATGGTGAATATAATGCTTCTTCTGAGATGTAAGTTTCTCAACTCTGTAGTTGAGAAATATTGGCATTTTCATGTTCTATAGATATAAACCTCGATATAAACTCATAAGTGAAAAAATCGGAATTATAATCAGACAGCTTTTTTGATGATACAGTTTAAAGTCATGAGGCAGTTATAAAATCATCATTTTAATATAATATTATTTTAAAAATATTTGTAATCGGTAAAATATACAGTCGATGGAATGGAATTTGCATGTTACAAATCCTATCTGAAAATCGATGGAAGTTACAATCACCCGGCAATATATTAATTAGACTATTTTATTAAAAATGTAATTTTGTACAGGAATTAATAAAATTTATTTTATATTATAATGTACTAACAAACAATGTATGTATCATTAATTAATTAATTTCCAACAGTAGATTGATAACTAGATACCTAGATTTTATCAATTTAAAAAATAATTTAATTTAATAATAATTTAAATCTTATATTATGATAATAAATTACATACATCTGTTATTAATACTGTATAATGATTGTATATTTGAATTAATTTTTATTGTTATATTGGTCATTACTCATTATTAATTATTTTCTATCAACGGATAATTCACTGCAGTTTTATTCAGATAAAATTCTAATGGTAATGTGGCTCGTTTTTAATCCTTTTTAGATGATAAAAATTTGTCTTAATGATATAATTCAAAGGGCTACAACTTTTTACTCAAATTTCATTTCGAATAAAAAAATGTCAAGAGTCATTGTATTTTTAAATTATTATGTAAAAATGCATAAAATATATGGCTTATGAATATAAAATTATTTATTGTAAATCAATTTGTATCAATATTTATAAAGTGCCTATTGCGGAAGATTCATATAGGTTTGTAATGTATACTTTCAAAAAATAGAATTTCAATACAGTTGGATCAAACGCTTTAATTAATTGGTGTAAACAACATTTCTTAGAGAATAAATTAAATCTGGTATTAAAAAAAATGTTGATAAATTAAATTAGCATATAATGCGTAAAATGCAATTTCTGATTAGTCGTTTATTTTTAAAATATTTTATGTGTCAATAAATGTGTTTTATAAATAGGTTTGCTATATAAAATGCAATTATTCTACGAAAACCGTCATTACCTAATAACCGGCAATGGAAAATTAGTATAAAGTAACACAATAGTTAGTATGCATACCTACAGCCTTGTTCATGGTAGCGACTCTCCAAATATAGACATAATACATTCTTTGAAAAGCTGTCTTGACAACAAATATTTTTATTTCAAAAGTTTGCCTTGTAGAACTCATATATGTTATTTAGTTCTTTATTTATGTGATATGTCGATACTCTTATTTTTATGACTGCGTGCGATCAACAATTTATTGTTGTGTATTCGCTTTTTAGTATTCATCAACATAATTTTGAAGCATATATAAATTAAATGATTTTCATTTAATAATATCAATATTTTATAGGAAGTTGTGTATACAATGTACCAACTTTAAAAGAAAAGTTGTCTAAAAGAAAACTAAATCTATGTTTTTTAATACTTTTTAAATTCAATCACTTGCATTCATCGATAAATTGATTGTTGCACATTTAAGCGGTAATGAGTTTGGATACAGAAGCAAATAGTATAAAAATTATCTGAGGCTGTTTTTAGTAATTATTATTTTCTTCTGGACGTACGCAACTGCACAATGAGTAATGACTTATCATGCATTTTAAATTATCCAAGTGATGAAACAGTTTTATTCGTAAAATATAAAATGTTACCTAGACATTTATTAAAAATGTTATAATATTGTTAATAGCAATAAATTATATTAAAAAAAATTCAAATTCAAGTGGGTGATTTACGCGATATAATATACACAAACATACATATTCGCATTGTATAGAAACTGTATACATTTATATATTATTATATATATTTTACGTATACAAATCTTCAAAAGTTTATTTTATTTCATTGGCGTTTAAATGTCTATGTTCATATAAATCATTTTCCACTTATATATTCGACTTAAAGAAAACGATTGTCGTAAGTAATATGATACCCGTTTAGAGCCGTAAAACAAGTACCTACCTACATAGACTTAACCACTATAAAAATTGAACACCGGCAAAATCATTCCGACTGAATTGGCTCGAAAACCTTAAACGTCACGCCTACGACATAATTCGTAAACTATACATATACTGTATACATTAACTTTGGAGAAAACCAGTCAGGTGGCAGACAACTCGATATAAAGATTATTTTTATGTATTTGTATAAAATTAGACATTTAATTTAATTTGGTAATTATATAATACTATAATTTTATGGGTTTTCTGATTCTTTTTATTTTTTTATTTACGAAAATAAATTGGCTAAAAATTCAAATTAATTGTTGTGTATTATAATATTAACATATAAATAAAATCGTCTAATACTTTAATTTAATAAAAATTAATACGAGAGTTAAACGGATGAAACAATAAGGTTTATAAAGTCTGTAACAATAACACATAAAGTTGCAAGCCAGTATTTAGAGTTCCTTTTATAGTAATTTCTTGTATAGTATGCGGTACAAAAACATCGTTTAATATAGGCCTATAATCTTATACTTTTATTCGAGTGAATAAGAGACACATTTACACATATTCTACAGAAATAAATAGTTGATTTTATTTTTTACGTTTCATTAAATTGTATAAAATTGGTTGTGCAAAATGTTAATGAGTTCTTAATTCAAAACTTACCCATGTCAGGCTATCTAAGGGAATAGCCTTATTTTCCTATACATCTTAATCCTGGATTCTGTAATATTGCAATAAAGTAAAGCGTTATATGTAAATATATTATATAAATACAAAAGGTGTATAATTCAGAATACAAAATGTTGTTAAATATATGTGAAAATATTATTTTACATAAGTTGTATAGCTTCAAGTAAGCTTTAAGTATAATTTTACATAGTTGATGCTATTGAATATTTTATGAGTAGAAACAACATAATATAAAATCTTACCTAATAAAATATACTATCAATCATATTGTTTAATAGAAAAAATTAAGATTTTGAGTTCGAAAGCCTTACATAGATAATTAAAAATCATATACTTAACGATTCAGGTATCGTACTATCAATGATGACTCGTCGTAACTAAACATAATCTGGTCTATCAAATACAAGTAAATACACATTATTCTGCAGATTAATGTTTCATAGACATAGAAAATATTTTCCATACTTAATAAATTAATTTGAAATATTTTAAGAAAAAAGCATACGTATGTCGTTAAGTATTATACTTCTTCCTTAAATAGTAGGAAAGCCAAATATTTCTTCGATTTAATAAGTTATCTCCATAATTCAAATTGCTGCAATTTTGTAATCTTTTCTAGCTTTTCATCTTGAGACTTAATATGATGAATAAATAAACAAAAAATTACCGGATGATAAATTTAATCATAGCATCATACTTTGACACTTTGTCACAAATAATTTTCAGAATAAATTATAATATTCTCAATAGTAATGATAACAATTTCAAAACAACATGTATCAAGTATTATATACATGCATATTGTATATTTATTATATATAATATTATCCTTGTACGATTATTACATATTAAAAATTATAAAAAACATTTTTTCTCAAAAAAATTAATAAACAAATTACTTACAGTTTAATAATTACATTTTTAGTTCTACTTATAATTTGTTGGTTGGACTTATAATTAATTATTGTTAAATTACAAATAACTAGCTTGAAATTATATTATAACGCAAGTCAACCATATTCTTGGTAAAAACCTTTGGCATCCCTACTAGCAGCTGATCCTCGCCGCGTTGACGTAGACATATTTTTTTTATTTTCTCCCATCTTAAAGGTTCAATAGACGTAACTGACCTTCTCGCATCAATCTTTTTCCAGATCCCAACATACGCCACCCTAATCCGTTTTCCTTTTTTGTATCCTATGGTCACCATACCATACCTACCCCAATGCCTTGCCACCTCATAGCACACTTTAATTTTTCAGCTTCTTTACAATTTAACTATGCAAATTCTTATGTACAAAACAATTTTAGCCTCTATTTGGTCATATGGCATCCAAATATGGGGTTAAGCCAAACCATCCAATATTCGCCCACTCGAAGCATTTCAGGCAATTATTTTACGACCAATTATTGGATGCCCATGCCTCATGGTATATCTCAAACCTTAATCTACGCTATAACCTACGAATCCCTTCACTCAAAATCCTAGCCCATCAATACTACAAAAGATTTCTCAACAAAATATTACAACCACAAAAATCCCCTTATGTCTAAAATTTCCTCTTTTACTATTCCAGGAAATCCAATACGAATGCTAAAAAGGAGTTGGCCAAGAGATACCTTAACGTAAAAATTAATTTATATACAATATTGATATAGGTTCCGTTTTACAGTTACAATTTAATATGCTAGAGATATTTGTAATAAATAAATATTACAGTGGATTTCTAATGCGACTTTCGGTTTGGAAATATTTTTACTCCTTGATGAAAAGTTAGGTCTGTATATACTTTTAAAATAGCTATTAAATTTAATTCTTACCCAAAAATATAAGAAAATATTGCTAAATAAAATACATTTTATTTAACATTTTATTTTATGTTGCCGATAGTTAAGATGCGGTTACGAGTATTTCTTTATATGATATACCACGTTGCATGTATGTCAATGTTTAATGTGTGTTTATACTGTATACAACTGTGTATGTGCAATGGATGACATTATATTTATATTTCTCAAAAGTACATTAATTTTAAACTTACATCTTGATAACGTTAAAACGGTCATCGCTTTGACGTTCTAAAAACATGGATAAAACCAGTGTTATTTATATGTTTATGCAAATTAAAAGGTGAAAAAATTGGCACTGTATCATTACCACATGTACGCACACACGAAGAAGGTATATAATAACTATTTTGGACAACCTTGATAAATTAAAAAAAAATCTGTGTAGACGGTTGTCGTACTCCACAATCACGGGATTAAGCCCTTGTTAACAAGACAATCTCGTAATACAGTGACAAATTCAACATTCGAATGTATCGATTATTTGGTTATTATAACTTAAACGGTATTACGCTATAACATTTAAAAATATAAATCAATGTCTTGTGCATGAATATAAAACCAATATATATATATATTATATTCTCTGAATTTCACTATTAGGATCAATCGTATAATGCTATTATGACGTTTATTAACTTGTTCTACATAATTTAATACAGTATTTTACACAGTTCTCGAGTTTTAATATCACCAATGCATTTAATTTATACACATTGTACAATTATCTCATAAATCAATGTCCGTTATAAAAACCGATGACGTCTCATAAAATAACATACGGTCTATGAAGGTAAAGAGTATATATTATTAATGCGCAATTACCATAAAATATTTACTGCAACAACTCATGACTATCTATACATAAATGAGGAAAACTTTACGCTCTATTATGCTGTCAAACAAATTATGTAAACGGTCAACTTTTTGGCGCGATAAGTCCCATTTAAAAGTTGTGTACTTATCATTTATACTTTATTAAAGATACTTCTAAGTAGACAGAGTTCGGTTTTGAATTTAAAATAATACATTTTAATGTTATATTTTTTTTGTATTCTAATGTTACTCATTATAAATTTAGTTGTTTTTTGTATAAACTATAAACTGAACGTAACGTATTATATTAATATCATACTACTTATACACATACTCAATGTTAACCATATTACGTATATTTGACTGTTGCCATATAATGTGATTCGGAAATTATGTTTGTATTATTAAATATTATAAATAATAATATGAAATATATTTTATAAGACATAATTTTCTTATTGTATATATGACTATTGACTATGTCTTAACTGTTCTTCAATTAACAAATAAATAGGTATGACCTATCCGTGCAAGGCGCGGCTCGTAATTCCTTTGGAATAACAAATATTATTTTGCAACTGAAGCTGAAATCGTATTTTTATAGAATTATAAAACTAGAACATTTGATGGTAGATAATAATTTCAGTAAATATATTATTTTTTTTATATATATACCTATACAGTATACATATATATTCAGTAAAATGCTTTAACAACAAAGATTTTACATTATATCTGAATCCAAAAATTTACAAAAATTTACATAATGTTTACAGTTTATCTTGTATGTTTATCTAATAATATTTACAGACTCAAGTTTATCTTGTGAAAAATGTACTGATTTTGACGGAGTGAAATTGAGTGCTTGGTAAAGTATGAGAGAGTTGTTGAGGATTGTGTGAGCTTCAGTGTATTTGGGGAAATAGATGAGTATGTGCACTATATTGTTAAAATTGCATTACAATAAGTACCACATCTTAGTGCTGGTTCATTTCTGATGATATAATCATGTGTTAGATGAGACTGGCCTATTTTAGCTCGGATAATGTTTACGTCCTCTCACATTTTAATATTAGGAAGATATTTTAATTTTTTTATGTACAATTTTACACTTCTCAGTTTGTTAGATTGAGGAAAGTTTCGCTAAAAAATCTGCCATTGTTCCAGTATTTTGTGATGAATAATGTTAAAAGTTTCAAATTAAGTTGATGTATTAGTTTTTGTGGAGAATGGAGATGTGGTGACTTCGTAGATTGTCGTGTCTGCTTTCTCATTTTCGGGTATACCAATATGTGAGGAGAACCTACCATGAAACATGTGGAGATATTTTTTTCCGGTATCAATTTTTAAATGTGTTGAACAAGCTCATTTTTTGGATAGGGATTTGACTGATTTGAGATTGACGTGAGGACGCTCAAAGAGTCGCTGATAATGATGCAGCTTTTTAGGTTGGAAGAAAATACGATATTCAATGCTACATAAATAATAGCATAAGTTTCAGCTGTGTATACAATATACATTTTTAACCGTATTGACCTCTTTTCTTGGCCATAAAATTGTTTAAATTTTATTTTTTTTTTATTTTTAAGTTACTATAAAAGTTATGTTCCTATACCTTTTTTTCTTTCATCATATATATTAAGAGTATCCTGGAGCAACACAATTTTTCATTTTTAAAATAGAAATACCATTTTTTCACTGTGGCATTTTATTGGAGGCATTTTTTGAGAACTTTGATGTATCAAAGTCCGGAGGACGGAAGTTGGAAAATATAATTTTCCTGGTCTGTGATTACCGAAAATCCCACGCCATTTATATTTTTGGAGACATCCGTATATATTTGAATATTCTAAATAGATTTCGGAAATTGTTGAAATAATGTTTCCTCAAAATAGTTGCATATAATTAAATTGTCTGTACTGTGTTTGCAGAATTCAGTCAGTTGATTATTGATGTTTGGTAACCAGGGCCAAATAGGAAGAGTAGGCCAAATTTTGTTTACTGTTTGTGGTTATAAAACTTAGTTTTCACTGACTGTTTTATAATTTTCAAGTCTTGTACATCGGGGTGGGCAAAACGTTGGTGATGCAGTCAGATAGATTTTAAATTTTTGTTACATACTTAAGAATAAGACTTGAGCGTCCATTATGTATCATATTATATATTATATGTCTTAGCATATCTAAATTATAATAAAAAAAAGTAAAAACAAATATTATATGCCTATATAGATACCAACCGCGATTTTATTTCCGGCAAAATTATAAAGATGTGGGAAATAACAGAATATTATTCGTATAATAATTTACTGTCAGTTTTAATTTATTTGTGCGATTCTCAAACCGGGCCATTGCGATTCTTAGACGATTTAATTTAAGCGTTCACTTTTGTTCTTTAATAAATTATAATATTTCGATTTGACGATACATAATTGTAGCTACGATCAATCGATCTGAAAAACCTGACGAATGGACGTGTGGGCTCACACGTGCCAACAGTTGCAGAAAGAATAATAAAAGAAGAAAGGAAGGAAACAGCTACTTTACGCGGTGACGATTACATGTGAACCAAATTTTCAAGGTCCACCGAACGCGCGGCGATGGCGTATAGAAGTAATACCTATGTAACGTTTGTTTCGTTTTCTCCGCACAACCTCACTCCCACAAACGAACTTACGCCGATATCACGGCCAACCACATTATCGGACAATCAAATAATTACTACATTTCTCGATGAATTTAAAGCAATTATAAATCCATTAATATCACTTTTAACGTCCGCCCTAAACAAATGTTTATCTTTTACCACATCGATTCTGTAATTAATTTAATCTTGTCTTATCACGCGTGTATAAAATACAAATACATAATTTTATTTTTTTTAAATATTATCAGTAATCCATTTAACGTTCTCCAAATTATGTTCTACCCGACTAACCGATATGGTTAATTAATTGCACCTACCAACATTTATCACTATTCAAGCTCTCATCAACGTACATTGTATGTTTATTTTTTATTGATTTTATATAAAACAGCACTAATTTGTACCATGGTTATTGTAATATTTTAACTGTCGAACTATAATCGTATTACGCAGAAATCTCTTTAAAATTAAAATAAAAACGTTTGTTTGTCGGGCGGTGTCCACGCACGGTGCACGAAATCCATCGTATAATAATATGTGCTTAGCCGGTATAAAAAAAAAAAAAATCATGTTGCCAGGAATCCCACGGTGCGTTAATTAAAAACAGCGAAAAAAAAATCAAAATTAAAACGCACATGTATATTATGTGTTATGTTCGTCGTACTACCTACCTAGGCATATGCGATGTGCACTGTTGTAACGCGGTGTATACATTATGTTATGTATTATGTATTATAATATACGTGTAACACTGCATCGAGGACCGGATAATCGTAATATTCTAATTTGTTTGTAATTATTATCATTATTGTTTTTTTTTTTTTTTTTACTACTACCTGCTGGTGCTGCTGCTGCTGTGATGGTTCATAGACTGCTGCGCGCATCGAGCATTATAATATTCTATTATTCGCAGTGTATTACGCGGTTCTACTGTCGCGGGTGCCGTAACAATGCGCGACGCGCGTCATCGTAATTCGTATCTAGACGACATGTGAAAAATATATCGCGTACAATTAATATAATACGCTTTAAATATATATTCTATATGTGTTTGCTTATAAGTACATTATTACGTACGTGTATTACATTGTATTTGTGTGGTGTACCGAGCATAAAAAAAAATTCCCATGTATTCCCCCATCCGTATTTGTATTCAACGTTATATTAAAACGTTGCATCATTTGACTGTATGTTTCGGTTAAATACGGAAATTACTCAACCGAAGAGTTTCAACAATACAGATTCATTTGGGACCGGTGAACTTGAGACGCGATAGACGCTAATAAGCCATGTCACTAATTACGAAAGTTTTCCGAAAGTATAAGATACCTATATTATTAGTTCAACTAAAGGTTTTACGTATTTGGACTTCTGATTTAACAATAATCAATAATACATTTTTCATGTTATCTTCGAAATACTTGAATAAGTTTTCGGTTTCGTATAGATTGCAAATATATTTATAAAAATATATATATATATATATTTCTCGGGCGAAACTGGATACCTTCGGTTAGAATAAAATAGAACATTTATTGTTTCACTCGCTCACTCACTGATTCATCATCGCACAGCTCAAACCACTGGACGGATCGGGCTGAAATTTGGCATATATAGAGAGCTATTAAGACGTAGGCATCCCATGATAAAAAATGTTTCGCTCTATACTGTCATTCCAATTACTGGTAACGGAGCTTGCCTGTTTAAGGCAATCAGTTTTGTATTGGTTCACTCTCAAGACATCGCCCAAGAGCGACATAAAAATATAGTGACTTATGTGATGAGTCACTTTCAGATTATTGTGTGTAACAAATCACAATGTAATACTTATGGAGGTTTATGCTGGTTGATGATCCCTGGACGAAAATTTTTAGCATTTATTGAGGTCTATATTTAATATTTATTGAGCTGTATGAAAACTTTGGTATAGAAGGGAATCCCGTTTAGAGACTTCGTTTTAGCTCTTTGTATGTACATTTTGATGTTCATTTTCCTTATGAAGATGTGGCCAAAACTGTTCTATGTGAATCCGGGTAATAATTTAGCCGGTTTTTTATATATATTAATATAGCGGTAGTATAGGTTCGACGCACGCGCTCGCGCTTTCGTTAACGACTGATAATAATTATTATTATGACGCACGCCGCGTAAAAAACTACCGCGGTCGTAGTAAATACCGGACGGCATCGCCGTCGCATAATTTCGCCGGGTAATTGTATCGCTACGCGCGCGTGACGACGCGTTAAGTGCAGTTAGTGCAGGGTCCAGTTGCTGCCACAGCACGGAGGCCATAGATTTATTTATAGTTTCTTATTTTGTTTTTCACTCGACATTGATTATATTTTTTTCCCTTTTGAATCACGGTGTAACGAGCACGTCTAGTTCGTGTGCGTGTGTGTGTGCGTGTGTGTGATATATTTAAATATTTTAATTGGCACGAAGAATACGGACGGTTGCAGTGGCCGCAATGTACACTTGACTTGGGGTGGCGATGGTGGCGATGGTATAGTATTATGTGGTATAGTGTTAGGCGTTAGCGTATGTTCGCGACAAATGCATACGAGACACTATTTCAATATTTATTTATTCTAGTGGAAACGGAACGTGTATTGTTGTACATCGAACGCGTACACTCGTTTTATTTTTTTCGCCTTTTTACCGCAGTCTTTTGCACTCTTCTTTTGTCGATAACTTTTGATATAGTATGTTTTCCCTCTGTACTCCTACTCCACAACCCGAATTGAGTGTGCACGAAACCGTGTAGGTAAATATCCATTCATATGTATAAAAGTTAAGTACGTGTTTTGGACAAGTCCAATATATATCAACGTTTATATCCAGTAATACAATTAGTTTCGACAGTAAGATATGAGAGAGAAACGTAAAGATAATAATATAAAATATGTTATTTACAAAAAAAAAGAAGAAAAAAATATATATATATATATAATTGAATTAAAAAGCCTGTATGGTTAAAAACAATATAATATATAAGGTATTATATTTTTTTGTGGATAGGTTTGATTGTGAGGATATTTTTGGTGTCAAAAGGAATGTTGGAGAAATTTAAAAAGGATAATAGGTGGTCACGTTGGAGTGATGGACTGGGGCAGATGAATATTAGGTGGGTAATGTCACAAACCAAGGGATCATTTTAGAATATTCAGAGGGGGAATCGTCCAATGAAAATTTAAAGGAATGATAAGGAAGTAGAGTGTGACCAAAGCGGAGACGGAAGAACGATACTATGCTTTTCCTGGAGAGATTGAGGTCATGAAATCATGATAGTGGTGGGATGGTTGGAGATATGTTTCTGTACCAGCTATTTTATTTTAATAAATGTTGGTTTTATATATTCATAAAATGTTGTAGAAGCTTGTAATATGTAAGTCATTATTCAAATTTATTTGGAAGACACAAAATTCAAACTATGTAATATATCATTTAATAGGTGTATTTGTATAATATATACAAAAAATAGTTTATTTCTATTTATGTTATAATTTGTAATGGTTATAGCGTTTACTATAATATCAGACCCTAGATCCTTGTAATGTACATTAACATGGATCGCGTGCAGTGCGTTATAACTTATACTATAAGCTGATGAGATCAAAAATATATGATTCCTTAGATCAATTTAAAAATTACTTTTCTGTTACTAACGCTAGGTTTTCGTGTTCAACATAATATTCTATGGATAGGCCATCATTATTTAGAATGTTTTTATGATCGTTAAATTTGGTCTAAGGCGTGTATTTATAAGGGGGAAATATTGAATCAAGGGAATAATTATTTTACAGACACTATAAACTCGAAGTAGAACGACAAGTATTCGACCGTCTTCATGTATAGGACGTTAAAACCAAAAGTAAATTGATACAACCGACTCGAAAAGGAAAAATGAACTTATTAGTCTCTCAGAGGTGTGGTTTTAACATCGTCGTAGCTGATCATATTACGGCTGTAGTTGACATTAGATATGGTTAAAAGACAGAATTAACCAAAAGCTAGCAAATAACATTTTTTTTTTTTTTTGAATAAACGCCTTGTATTTGTCTGGGATTTTCAATTTAACATTCTATATTTCTGTGTTTTACGAATTACTTATAGAAATATTAGGAAAAATAGGAATAATCCTCTTTTTAATTGAATCATCAACTCGATTTATATAGTTTAGAGTATACTGTGATTTTTAGATATATTTTAAAGTGATATAAAAATTATAACCCAAAAAATTAATGAAAAATTCCTTAAATTAAAAATGAGCATATTCTATTAATCCCCAATAAATTCATATCAGCATTAAATTATTAAATATAAAATACAGACAGTACGTAAAACTTAATTACATTTGAATTTCTTATTTGTCGACAGTCATTAAACTGTTGACATTATTTAATAGCTATAAAATACATCTGGAAAATAAAAATTAACCAATATAAATTGTAATGAGAAAAATTTAAAGTCGTTACTATAATGGAGCGATTTATTAAACATTTTTCATGTATAAATTAAATACCTGTAGTTCGGTAAACAGGAACGCAAAAATTAAAAATTAAAATACAATAAAAATGCATACCAAATATCTGAATCAATGACAAAATTATAAAACAATTTCAAATTTATTTTATATTAGCTATACAAAATTAACTAATAATAGAACAAAATAATTTATCTTAATTCTTTATACATTAAGATAAAATAAACTATTATTGTTTTAAATTTTTTACAAATCATTATACATACAACAATTATGTTATTAAAGAACTTACAACTAATAACTTTGAAATCAAATTTTAGATCACTTTAAGTACCTATATAAGTTAGTTTTTATTTGCTGTTTCTTTAGTTAAAAAAATAATGACTTTAAATATACGTCTATTGACACACAACGTGTTAGTTTAATAGAATATTGTGGTAATAATATCATACCACATGCAGAGTCAATTTAACCTGTTTCTTAAATTTCCACAAGTCGTCAGCCAGCTTCTGTTTATCTGTTCATGTAGTGTCGTTTAAAATTAATTTCAACACCCATACAATTTGAAAACATTTTTTATAAACATATTATTATGGTCTGGAGTCTGGACTATAAATTTAAAAATTTGATTTATAATTTGAATAAAAAAAACAAAGCGGGCTTTATATAGGCTTACTTTATTTTCTGTTTTTAATTCAATAAGATACATAATTGATTATAAGTTATTACTAATTGAAAAATGTTGCACCTTAAACCGTAATAAGTATAAATTAATTAATTATTTTTAACCTTATAAAATAAAAAATAAGTTGAATTCCAAAATGTATATATCAATACCTATTCAAATACATATATATTATATATATATATAACTGACAATATATTTTGTTAATGTATCATTTATCTGTATTTGAACTTAAATATATTTATTTAGACTTTAGAGTCATTCATTTCAAAGAACTTTTATGGCATGAAAAATTTGATATAGAAATAAAAAGTGTATACAAAACATGCTCTACGATTTAATTCTCTTTTGACTTTTATTTTTCCAATTTAATAATAATTCTGTTGCTAATAAAAATCAAACAATAACAATATATAAATAATATACAATACATATGAAATACCATTTTGTTAATAGTTAATGTATTAACGTTGATTTTTTTTTAATTTAGAAACTTATCTTTGATTTTATAGTAAAATAGTTAAATATTTTCTCGCTATTTTCACATAACATATTATAAGTGTCAGAAATTAAAAAAAAAACTGATTGCAATTTAGATAAACATAATTTTGGGATTTAAACTTTTAAGTATACAAAAAATTATTGGAGAAACATTATTTTGGTAGCAATAATAGCACCATGAAATATTAACAGTATGACTATAATGCTTAATTTTAAATTTATAGAACGGCATTACATTTGTTGACAGTTGTTTAAAATAATAATAGACAATGACATATAAAATACATTAAAGTTACTCTTGACCGTATACACGCAGGACATGTTATCGTAGTATTATAATATTATGGTTCCCATTTCCAACTACGTAATATATGAGTGGATTAAAAATGCTCTAGAGTGCAAATATTTGCTATTGAATGGTTATGAACATAGTTATTGTTTAGTTATTTTATTCTTATTAAATACAATATTTCAAATACTGTTCAAAAAAATTAAATATTTTGTAAACTTTTCACTCATGCTTTAACATTTTGTAAATAAATGCAATTTCTGTACTTTCTCAGTGGGATTAAAATCTGAAAAAAGTAAAATACTTTTTTCGTCTTGTTTACAAATTCTTAAAATTAACTATTCTTGAAACTTTTAAATTCCATATACATTATTATTATTTATAAGTGCAATAGAAAAATAACCCACACAATATAAAACAGTAGGTAAACACAAAGTATGAGTTATTATTATATTTATATCTGCATGGTACATTTGGTATACCTTCCTAAACAATTTATGAATAGTACAATTTACAACCGATCTTTGGTAATACTAGAATGGTAAGAAAGTAATATAACTACAAATATATTGTCGGTGTATTTTTTTTACTTCAATATTTTTAAGATATATTTTTAGTAAAGATATCATTCTAACAAACGAATTATTTGATATAAAATTGTAATGTTCAATAAACTTAATGTTTCGAGCAGAATACTTTTATTTGAAAAGTAATTGATAGCCACACCGATGTTATCTGTTCCAAACCGATTTTTTTAATAGTTGTTTTAATTGATTATTATAAATATATTAATTCACAAACATACTTCAACACGGCTGCTGCCTCGCCGCGTATTATTAATCAACAAAACAGCCGTGCCACCGTGCCAGTCTTAATTGTCTTTTTACTCGCTTAAACTATTTGCCAGTCGACTGTAATGCTTACAACAAAAGACTTCCGTAATATAATATAATATTTTATGAGCAATGATCGTACAGCAAAAGACAAGGCTTCCTCGTCGGTAGTAAAATGTATACCAAACCATAAGAACTGAACAGTAATTATACCCTAAGCCGAAAGTATTACTAAGTTTTACAATTTTAGATTTTTTTAAATGAAAAAAACGTTCATATTGAATACGTTTTAGGTTATTATTTGTGTTATTTATCAATCAATTTATAGTACTAGTATAATTTCATTGCTGAAATAATCATTTATTATTCATAATATTAGTTATGAGTTATGGCTATAGATTTAATAAGAAATACAATTGTATTTTTTAAAAATTAAAAGCCATTCGGTTTGCTATTCCAAAAATAAACATTTGAGATTATTAAACTTATACTTAATATACTTATAAATACTGATGTTAAAAATTGAAAAATTATATTGATAATGACTAAATAGATGTATAGTAAAACTTAATATACATTATTAATTATATTCATATTTTTGACTTCAAATTGTATGTGTTTGGATTATTTTGTTTCGTAGATAATATGATGCCTAAGATGCCTTAGGAAATTCGCAATGACTCTCAAAAGTATGTGAATTGTATTCAGTAAACTAATTTTTTTAGGTTACTCAGAATTTAAGAATTCCATTAGCGCACGTACACATTTTTCATCTTCAATAAACCTCCTCCGATTTTCTAGACGCATAATTTTGGTACTTTCAACTCATGTCTTATTAATATTGTACTTGGAAAAATATTTGTCAAAAAAATAATATGCATCCGTGTAGAATGACGAGAAATATTGTTTCCATATTTATCTCGATATAATTTTCACGATAAAGGTCTAATATAAATAGAACTATATAGAACTAAGGTCTAAGAGTACACATTATATTATAAAAATCAATAGTGTTTTATCAAACAATTTAATATATTGTATTGGTAAAAATAAAAACACTAAACAGCGAATAGCTGTAAGATAATTGACTAAATGGATTTTATTAATAATATTATTTTACAATTATTAACATAATTGTTATCAAATAGTGCAACGTATTTTTTACAATATATCTTTCAGAAAGTATAAAATAATTACTGTACTAATTGTTTAAGTATACAAAGTGCTTTTTTAACCATGCTCACCCCATTTTTGGCCATAAAAATGCATATATTATGATTTATTTTTTTGTTTCCTTGAACTTTTCATACCAACTTAAGGGTGTCCTGTGGTTGTACAAAGTACAAACTTTGTTTTTTTCAAATGATAACACCATATTTTCTATGCAAAATGTTATTGTTATTCTGTTCATTTTTCTGGAACTGTTTATGTACGTACTCAAAATTCGGACCAATACTTTCAGAATTGTATTATTTAAATTTTAAATTGCGTTAGAATAGTGTAAAATTCACGTTATCTTGAATCAGTATTAATTAGCGATTATATGTAATTACAAATTTTATCATAATATTAGAATTAGATACTATAAGACTATTTTCCTTAATACTTAAATTAGAGATATAATTACATTTAATACTAACTTTTTATCGCTTGCACATATTCTTTACCGATCATTAATTACAACATATATGGATTGTACTTGACTACCCGATTATGCATTTGCATTCATTTGATAACGTACAAAAAATAATATAATAATTTGTGCACAATAAATTCAGTAGGTACAACCTTAATAATGATCTCTATTTTTGAGGATGTCAGTTTGTTTAAATGCAATAGACTATTTATGAATAAAGTACTATAGAATATATTATATGTGAATTTGAAGTATATCGCACGATAACGTAAGACGTAAGTATCGATACTTAATTGCATACATACGTTCTCGGTTAAATTGCTACATGTTGTAATAAATGTAATGAACAAGCCGAAAATCATTACACATAAAATTAATACCGTGTGCAGTGATATATTGTGGGGACGGAATCGCAGTGTAGTCAAGAATTTCGTTGGATCCAATTTCTGATTTATTCGAAAACTTGTTTCAAAAATTACGTCTCGGGAATATTTTTAGGAGTATATGGACGTTAATTATAAATAATTGGTGATTTTAAAAACAAAACCTAAATTTGTATACATACGTCTATATAGGTAATACATAGTATTATATTTACAGACACTTATACATGTATTACAAGTTTACTCGGTGTAAATTAAGTAACTGTTTAACAAAAATAATGAGCTTATTTGAAAATCAAAAAATGATTTACGCAAATATACGCATAATGTATATATAAAATATATCATATTTTAAAAACGTTTCAAATGTTATTTAAAAATATAATGTTTCTCCTGACACATAAATGTATGCATTACATAAAATACACATGTTAATCAAATATTGACTAACTATAGCGTGTTATCCTGATGCCAAATTATATCATGTTCCTATTTGTTTAGCTAAAATGTAATTTAAACACTTATATAAATAATAATTATTACCTACGCGTAGCTACGTTTCAAAAGTGCACGGACAATGTTTATTGCTATCCCGATAATAACTCAGCCCTATTCCTGTAAAGGCATTCTTCGAAATCTTTAAATTACTCGCAATCCAAAGTCCCGTCCGATTTTATATATTCCTTTAATAACGAAGTAATTTAACATGCACATTAGTATCCTCGTTCTCTACTGAAAAATACTATAAACTTCGCTTGATTATGTAATATACAGGGTACCGCCAAGGATTTACCTATTATCTCCTGAGATAGTGAAAATATCCAAATTCTGTTTTAAACTTCTTTACACCTAATTTAACCTAGGGATTAGGACTATAGATAGATTTTATATGGATAGTTTAATATTGTAATTATAGATAATTTTAATTGAATTTAATGCTTTTGTATAAAAGTAAAAAAATAATTTTGTACTACTATGGTATATAAATTAATACACAATTATTCTGGAAACTAAAAAAAAATATTAAAAACCAAGATGTTAATAAGAATAAAATGTTGAAACGTCAACGCTTTTAGAAAAAGAAACTGTATAAAACAGCAATCTTCAAATTTTACGAAAATAACAAAATAAATAATTTATTTTTTTTAGTTTCTTACCGAAAAATGTAATTCATTTAAAATTTGAAATTATTGTAGTCCCTGTCCATGTGAGTATTGTATTGAAAACTGAATTTAAATGTCTTCGTTATCGCAGGAGATATCGCAATGGGTAAATCCTCGGCTGCACACCCTGTATATAATATACCATACACCCGTGCGTGGGTGTTTGTGTGTGCGCGCATGTGTGATAATGTGTGTGTATGCGTGGGTGGGTGTGAGTGGAAAACACCAATATTCATTGATCATTTTCAATTATACTCTCGATCCCAGCCCGTCCGTCGTTATGTTATTTACGAGACTCGCATACCGTACAGTTATCGAATGTCGACAACTTTACGTTATTAGTGTTGCCGGGTTTTAGCGTAATTGTACTTACGAATCTAAATCTCTAAATCAACCGTATGGCGACGATTCCAGCTGTTACACATTTTATCGTCGTATACATTGTCCATATAGGTGTGAAAGGACAAATGACTCATTACCGTTTTCCAATATTTTACACGATATTGTCACAATTCTGCACGCGCGTATTATACGAGTACACGCGTAAACAACATTGAGATTTCGATGTTTTCGCGACACGAAACTCTTTGACGATACAACGTTGTGAACAAATTAACATCATGCACACACACCTGGTCGGACAGTAAACGGGATGATTTCAATATTTTATTGTTCCTTAAAGAGTGCATTTATTTTTATTTTAACAAGCCATACGCGATGCAATGAGCCTCGACAAATGCTTGTGAACGGTTTGTTCTCGGGCCGCGTCATTTCACTGAACGATAATATTCCGTGGCCCCCTCGCTCTCCCGATTTAACGGCTTGTGATTTTTTTTTTTTTCACTGGGGTGCCTTTAATCAAAAGCGTTTGAGGCCAATCCACCGAGAGCTACCCTAGCCCTCAAACAACGCGTTCGGAACGAGATTGAAGCAATGCCCGTTAATATGCTGCGAGAGGTCATGAAAAACTTCCAGTTTCGGCTACAATAATGCATACATTTCAATGGCGGTCATTTGACAAGCGTGGTTAATAGAAAATAGTTTTATTTTTATTTTTATTGAACACCAAAATGTAACCTATTGTACTTAATATTTATGTTGTTAAAATAGAAACTAATTAGTTCTTTAAAAAAAATAATTAAATGAAAATCATCCCGTTTCACTGTCGGACCCGGTATATGCTCTTAGCGTGCCTCCAAATACACACGGAATTCTAAATGACTATATAATATATAAGTGTAGTTGATGAAGTCATCAAAGAGTATTTTCGCAGTTTTTTTTTACTTTTTCATAACATCAACCACAAAATTCTTCACAGATTAACAAAATATTTAAATATTACTTCGACAAAGGTCATAAGCCTAATTTTGTCTCTTTTGAAACTTAAAAATAAAATAGGACTTGTGTAGCCGGTGCATTACATCCCGCTTAAAAATTAATCTTAAAGATAAATTTTGAAAAATAGTCGAGTACTTGCTTCGTTTAACCACGACTCCCCATTCGAGTCACCGAGTCAATAGATTTATAAGTCAATCATTATTATGGGATTTGTAAAATATTTGTTAACTATATATAATATAATATGTATATATTTGTATAATGATACCTAAGTGGTATTCATAATTAGACACAATGCTGTTCTTATATTTATTTTTTCTTTATGCTTTTGCTTTTGTATTTATTTGTTATTATTGTATATTAAATCTAAATAATAGTTTATATTATATACATAGCAAAATGTATATAAATCAACATAATAACTCTATATGATAAATCATTGGCGTGCGCAAGATTTTGTGTCAGGTGGAGCTCATATTTTTAAACGGCCAAACTGAACAATAAGCAACTCACTTATTTCCCTCATTATGGGTATAAGAAATATGGTAAATAAGAAATTAAATTAAATGAAATAAAATGAATGTATGTATAATACAATATATTACTATATAATTGTATAATAATATTAAATATAACATAATCAAACTGTTAGGTCCATAATGTATTGGTGCTTCTAGACATAAAGCAAAAATAAATAAACTTACAATGTAAGTCTGCGGTTACTAGGTAGCAAATGCTTAAGCTCATCAATTACATCATTAAAATACTAATTAAAAGTTCTTGTTCTATAAGCCAAAAATGAAGAGTGCCTAGTGACATTAGTACTTCTTAATTTATTCTTAATAATGCTAAGTTTTGAAAAACTACGTTCACAGCTACAACTAGTGACTGAAATTGTGACAAACATTTTAAGTCAGTGAAAATGTTTTTAAAATATGTCATCTTGAGTTTTAGCCATGCTAACCATGCTGTTTTAGCCGTTTGTGTACAGAACTTGTGTTTGTACCTATTGGTATATCTTCAGAAAATCATCAAAAGATTAACTCCACAGCATTAATCTTCTATTGAAATTTAAAAATATGTGTATAATGTTTTATACGTTGAAGTTTCATTTTTATTATATAAGTTACCTAATAATCCAATAGCAGAGATTACATTTAATATATCAAAATTAATGAATGTCTACTATATACCCATCAGCTCGTTAAATCCAAAATAAATTGTCAGGTGTAGCGAAAGCAGCATTCGCTGCACCCGTGCGCACGCCTATGAAATAAATCAGTATAATAAAATAATAAATATGTATGATTGTATAAATATTAACTAATGATTATTGTAAATAAATCAAAAAAAGTTAAAATATTATATTTTCTTAAATGGTATACACAATACATATGTGCTGGTTATAAAATAACAATCAGGGATACACTGTTTTTCGATTTTAACGCATTTCTGTGAACACAACGCGATGAAATATATGCTCCATGTACGCGATACGCATACGCAATACGTTTAATTCGGTTGTAGATAACGCAACCAATGTATATCATGTAAACGATAGTTGTACAATGTATATAATAATAATAACGATACATATTATGATATAATTATTAAATAATAACGCATTGTTCGGCCGGATATATTGTTCGTATATGTAAACGATGGTTACACCAGCTACAAATTAATAAAACGAGAAATGTTAAAAATAATTTTTTAAATGTATTGTTTTTTTTTTCTTGCATCTAGTATGTACAACTCGGCATTGTGTCGCTTGAGAATCACTCAAGCGTGAATATCTAATTGCAAGAAAAAACGCATTTGACTTTTTGTTTGTTCAATATTAATGATTGATAGTTATCATTCGGATACACTTTTATTTTTTTTAACATTTTGTTTTTTAAGAGAACGTTGACTTATACGTCTTGTACTCGTGTCGAAGGATTCTTAATCGGCTGCTCAATAATATTTTACTCTTGTGCGGTCCAAACGAAATAACTGTCGTTCTATAAAGATGCCAATAATCAGGTTAATATCATGATCCACATTTTTTTTCGCTCTTAACTGGGTGTTTAAGAAAATGCGTGTTTAAATTTATTCATACAGTGTATTACACCGGAACAGTGGCGAATCGTGGAGGCGGTTATTTTCACGCGATCGAGTAAATCGTTTGTAGGCCTGGTGATCGGTGGGCAAGTATACCTGCAGATGGTTGCAGTTCCTTTGCTTTAGACTGTCAGCGGCACTCTTATTATTCGAATTGAACCCCTATGCAATTGGAGGCAAACCGTCGAATTGCCAACGGGTTATTGGACGAAATATCGAACGAAATAAATGATTTCTGCGGTAGTGCGGTGTATAAGTACTATAATTAATAAAGTTTAAGCTCAGCCGTAGAGACTAGAGAGTTCGATCATCTGCGCTGCTGCAGTACATGCGGAATCATGTCGAAACGTTAATGATCGTCTGTGAGATTGTCATTCTGATCGCGGTGCAGTATTGGAGAGAAAAAACCGCAATAAGTCTGCTCAAACATAATTTTTAGGTAGTACCAGTAGGTAGGCCTAAAAAGATTTCTAAAAAGAGAAAGAAGCGGAATGAAGCTTTTCAGCAACGAGAAGAATGAAAACATACTATGAAAATTCCTAGGCCAAACGAATTGACGTTAATTTCCATAGAAATAAGTGGGTAATTTATTGATATAATCCATCGGCTGTTTGTCGACGAGTTTGCTATCATAAAGAGAAGAAGATGGGATTTTGACTTTGAAAATATGTTATAAATGGACAATACGTATATATTATAAGTTACGATTAGAGTGTAATGATGAACAAGTTATCTTGTAAAATTAATTTCTTGTATATTCAGGTGAAATGATAGGAGGCAAATACCAAAATTGGGATCAGTCGCCACTTACGTCGAAGAGGGGAAGGTTTATGTGGGCCTATGGTAAAAAGAAAAAAACCGATAGCATCCAAGGGATTTTGTTGGCCGAGTACGTGGACCGTTGTCGCGCGTGCGCCCGGGGGTACGTCCGGCTGCTGACGATATGTGCACACGCTATTGTGTAGTCACCGTTGCGATGCGGGTCGCGGTATCAGAACACGTACGGTGTGCACGTGGTACGGTCCAATGGCGCGACGGCGAGAGGGGTTGCGCGCATCTGCTCTTTTCCCCCTTCGGGCCCGACGTACGGGTGCCAGCAGTCGTTGCCGGTTGCGCGTAACGGTCGCGCGCGCGCTAACGGTGAACAGTGCGCAGTGCCGTGCCGATGACGGATTTCGAGCGCCTCATACCCGCGGACCCGGTGTCCAGGTCCTCGTCGTTCACGCGCATGTCGCTGGCCCGGTTCAGCCAACGGTTGCGCCGTCGCGGGTGCACCGTGGGCGCGGACGAACAGGACAAGGAGAACGCGGGCGTGGCGGCCGCCGGCAAGCGCGTAAAGTTCGACAAGCGCGTGTACCACGGCCCGGTGGTGTCGTCGTTCGACCGGACGCCGTTCGCGGCCGTCCGCGGCATACTGAAGGCGTCGTCGGGCCGCACCGAGCGCCGCGGTCACTCGAACCGCGGTTACGACGACGCGGTGCCGAACCGGATGCGCATGTACGACGTGCCGGTGACGAGCTTCTACATCGGCGCGAGTGACCATTTGCAGATGCCGCCGCCGCCAGCGGTCAAGAGGTCGAGTATGGCGGCGGCGGGCGGGCACGATCCTTGCAAAAAGACCAGACGTTTCGGCACCGAGATAGGTTCGTATCACACGATCGCCGAGGTCGTATCCTGTATGAAATGTCGCCGGCTAAATCCTTGGTCGTTCCTGTGTACAGTTCGGAAACGATTTCCACGGCGCACTACTGGTGGCCGTTCAATGCAATCCTTACTACGACCATAGTTATTGTTCTTCGTTTCTCAAGTCCTAATGGATAATGTGTTGAACACTCGATAAGTGGTGGAGAAGAATCGGGGGAAAATTATCGGGTCTGCAGTACGCGCGATTCGGAACGATGCAAAAGTTAAGCTAAACAGTGGGCGCATCTATGGTGTAAATAGCCGAACACTAGCTTAAATGTTGAACATGATATATTGACTATTACATAATAACTGTTACGTAATAATACTTCACTTGAAAAATTATTATCATGTCTAAAGCTGTCTCTCTGTCCCGGTGTCTTCGGACTCATCCGGTATTTTTTGTTGAATTATTAAACATTTGCGGTCCACGCGGCAGTTAATGTTCACGTCTTGGACGCGTGTATAATATGCTGAAGGCTCAAGGCGAGTACAGCATAGTTTAACAGTTATTCTTCGTTCTAAAAATATAATTTGTACATGTAAATATATATATATATTGCGAAACATTTTTGTTCGTAGGCCCAAAACGATTATATCGCTATGCATAATGTATCGTTTCACATCAGCTACACGCATTTTTAGTGTGCCCCGTGTTCAGTGTGTTTTATCGCCGTAATAATTGTTTTTCGTACAGCGGCGTAAAATAATAGTAATATAATTAATACGTTTTTTTCACGAATTGTTTCCAGTCCACCGGTCGTTTATCATATAATACGACCACGTCACTCGTTTCAAACGTAGCATTACATTCTTTGAATTGTTTTTAAAAACCATTAGTAACAAGAAGCTTATAGTCAGGTGATTGGTGGTGGCTTTCGCCGTTAAGTTTCAACATAAATCCGTTTTCTTTTCGACGATACGCCGGCGTCGCGTACCGTATATTCACAATAACTCGCGGTGTCGTCGCATTCGCGTTATACCTAACGACATTTCGATGGCGTTTCGCGTGACGCACAAATGCATAATAACATATCGCAGTAAACGGAACAACCAAAGAACACTGCGAGCGCTCCGTCCGTCTAAGAATGCATCGTATATATCCGTGTGTAATTATTACACAACGACCCACTCGAAAATTTGATTGATTTACTTTTTTATCGAAAAAAAAAAACACTCCCGGCTCGTAATACATTTTTAAAACATTCCACGTCAGCGTGCAAAACCGCGCACCGTTATGTGTTGATTTTGACCATTATAGGCTCGAACAAAGGTCGAGTGAGAACGTCGATGAGTGCCCGGTAGGAGTTTTTTTTTTTTTTAAGCGGACCCTATTTCTCATTGGTCCCTTATTGACTATAGACTCTAATAAAACAATAACAAATTCGTATTATTTAAATAGATCATTTTTTTCCCGGAGATCTTATCATTATTGTGTTCACGTTTATTTATTGTTATGGTAAGAGTCAAAACCGAGGCTGCATATTAATTATTAGTGCGAAAACACCGCATAGGAATACAGCTGAACTCTGACTTTGTCGAAAAAAAGTTTTGAATCCAACGGCTTAAGATTTACGAGAGAAAAATATACAGTTGCCTTTAAGACAATGGAAAGGATAAATCTGGAATAATACTGTTTATAATTTTAAATTGCGGCGCTACGACCTACGACGTTTCCACGGAAACCGCAATAAATTATCCCAATATGAACAGTAATCCGAAATAAATCCATTCTCTATAAAACACCATTTAGGCTACAATAATAATATGCTGTACGGGTCTTTAATGCTTTAAGCCAATTTCATTATTTTATTTTTCAGTTATCGTTTACTGTAGGATTTTGGTTAAAATGAATGTTCTTCAGTTCTAAGCTTATTAAAATATGTAATAAGCACATTACACTTCTTCTCACGCAATTGGATAAAAACGTGGTAATCGGCGGTTTCGAATTAATTGGTTATCGTATTGGTGTAAAACGCGCGTACCTATATTTACACATAAATAGATAAATCTCGAAGCTAACGTTTGACAAATAGATAAAATCAAATATGATAAAAAGAAATTTAAATGTAATATTATCGCAAATATCAGTGCTTATTTCTTCATCGTTAAAAAGTGTGAACACTAATGGCACGGTATACGAAGTTAGAAAAACGGAATTTTTTTATATTTTTATGTATAAGTACTCAGACGGAAAACGGGACAACCGCTGTTCACGCTGTTTCTAAGCAAATGACACATTACTCGGATTGTGAACTTTTAAAGCTTTCCATCGAGTGTGTAAAGTTCAAGTGATGAAGGTCTATTTACGTTGAACGTGTATGTAAAATAGATGTATATATATAACATCAAAAACTTTTTTCCTCAACCGAAAATATTATAATGTATTAATATTTACAAATCTCGAAATTACGTAATTTTATAATTGTCAATTAAACCGTAAGACTCAAATAATCTGCTATCGACGAGACCATGCATTGTACATGCCTTATAAATTGTAATAGTGCAACCTAAAATGTTTGAAACTCACTCGGCTGTAAAAGATATAACATGGACGCGATGTGGTATCCGCGACAGTTAAATCTTGAGTAATAAGGTTAGTTAGTGTTTGCGGGCTTACAATCTCTGGGTGGCTCATCGAGTTTAATTTAGTCGGTTCTGTCAATATCGTTATTTAGGGAAATCAGTAAAGGACGGCGTGAAGCGAATAAAGTTAACGAGCAATTAACAATTGGTGCGCGCCAACTCTTCGTGATAATCATGATTAATATTTTGATGAACAATATTCATTCGAAATAAAACCGTAGGAAATATTAAGGGGTGGGGGTATACATTTGAATAAAAAGCGCTTTGTTTCATTATGTTGATGTCTTGTACAGGAACGTCAATACCGTCGCTGAGAAATAATGGCTCCAATTCGGAGACACAGACAAAACAACGTCAACAACACCACCTGAAGGCACGAGAGTCTCAAGTACATAACATCAACATTCATTTGCACGGTAAACTAAACATTTATTTACACTTATCGTATGCCACATAAATTATGCGGTAAACCTCGTGCTTGGTGTTCAAGACATTCTGTTTATCGCGACTTCACCGTTTGGTGTTCTGTCTAACTCCTGACGTTTTTGATGGAGCTGTATGACTATTATTACTACTATTATTATTATCATAATATAGCCGTGAAAATCCGAGGAAATGACATTTGTATAAACATGACGTGTCAGACTACCAAAATAATATATACATTATACTTGTGTAGTCGGGTAATTTTGGATGGTGTTCTGGTTGGTGTGCACGCGACATCGTCGTAGGAATATTACCCACACCATTTTCAAACATTTTGATGTAATAATACACTTTGTTAGACGTTGCGGGTAATGTCTGGATACAATACAGGAATTTATAGTTTATTATCTTATGAAATTGTGCGATTATTAGATTAACCAATCGAAACCAACATTATCTAATTACGAATAGCTAATGAATAAACAATTGTATGCATACGCAAATCATATTGTAATACGAACAACAGTTTTAACTACAATATACCCTATGTACTTATTCAATTGCATTTGCACAATATCAGTATCCTGCACATGAACATTACTCGGAAGTTGTAACATATATACCTTACTACACACATTTGTAGAACATAAATATTAAAGGAAAATAATAATATTTCATTAATTTATAGTATTTTCGTTTATTTTTCCATCATTTTATTAGGGCTGTTTGCTGCTGTAGAACATGGTCAATTGGAAAAGGCAAGAAACATATTGACAACATGTGAGGTTCAAGTGAACAGGTATTAATGTTTTTTTTTTAAGTTTACACGCTAGTATTGACGAATAATTATTCATTCCATAAATATTTGTTTCTTTTGTGCGCAGTGTAAATAGCGATGGGTTGACGCCTCTGGACGTTGCTTTTTTAAGCAACAATAGAGAATTGGTTCGACTGCTGTTGATGCACGGGGCCACGGAAGGTAAGCAAACAAGAAATATTTTATTTAAATTCAAATGGAGACAGTTTAGAATTGTATTATTATAATTGCCGTTTACAGAGACCAGTATGAAAAATTTGGAATCTCACCTAATGAATTTACTGGGCGAAGCAGAGAGACGGGTTCTAGAACTCAGGCTCTGCGGTAACCAAGACAGCGTGCAGACCAAGTCCCTAGTACTTTGGGAGAGACGTAAAAGAGGCTTGAAAAAAATGCTTATTGGTTTTGAACATGCTAGTAAGTATCCGATTGATTTTTAAACGAAATATGATTTAAAATAATTCTAAGAGAAATAAAAGATCGATTTGACACGCATGATGATGTTTGCCTTGAATGAGAAAATATGTCGAAGAGCATAATATTATACTCGTCAGAGATGACTTTTAAACCTTCGTAAAAAAAACAACAAGAAGTAAACAATGTTGGAGCTGGTAAAACAGATGTGTACGTGAGGTTTTGTGAGTTCAGAGAATTATACTCGAGTCCTTGAATCTAAAAAATGTAAAATTAACGTTAGTTAGACAATATTATGATATATACAAGCACGTTTAATAATATTAAAACTCAGAGAATGCTTTATATATTTTAATTACATTATGCATACTCGAGAAAATTTTAAGTTGAAGTAAAAAGTTTAAATTCTTGTGCTATATACCGTATAATTTTTCGATGTTTATTTATTTCCACGGAACAATTGTAAATAGTTCAGTAAAATTCGGATTACATTTTTTTTTAAATTTAATTCCCATTAAAGATTATGATAAAAGTGATTATATTGTGCACAATAGTATATCATAACTACAAAATGTGGCCGTGACACTATTGGTTATAAAACCATTATGCGCGTGGTTTTCGTGATTACACCGAGAACCCGATGAAATATTACTTAGCCCATTAATTCTCTGCTATAAAACGTATGATAAAATATTTCATTAATTAAACTCGTTTTCATTGCAGAACCACCAGACAAACCCAAGAAAATCATCGTGGAGGTAACGGGAAACGATAGCGTTAGAGTGTCTTGTATAGAAGCTGACAACCAAGAAAGCGCTATATGTACAAAATTCAATGGTGAGTAATGAGTACCTGTCTAAACATATCTTATATGTATATATATATATATATGTATGCTTAATGTTTATACTTAGGTCGAACTGGTCGAAGTATTAATATAGTATTTGTTAGTGCACTATAACTTTAACTAACTATAGATATAGTACCTGACCCCCTAACCATAATATAATAGCTACATTTTATTATTTATATCTAAGGCTATTAAATGAAAGTTTCCTTCATTAAAACGCCACCATTAATTAACTGTTGGTTAAATCATTTTAGGAAAACCATTCATTCAGAAACTAAGTTTTTCGACATATGCATTATAAATACGAATACATATTGTACAATATTGTGAAGATTTTTTATTACTTTTATAGTCGAATGGAGTACATCAGAATCCTTTAAAAACGTAACAGGGTCTAAATGTTTACCCGCTACCGACGGCGAAATCACCATAAACAATTTGGAACACGGGAAGACCTACTACTTTCGGTGTAGTGCTGGGAATCTGAAAGCATTTAGCGACTTTCAATACCCAACTCCAGTCTTTGTCACCATTTCAAGTGAGTTTGACATTGTCGCTCTTATAATTTTATTGTTCAAATGTTTAACAATGGTCAATATTTTTAGGTTGGTGGGATGTCAGTCAAGAATCTCGTCGGTGTTCCGCTGCCATGAAAGTCAAGATGGACGATATACTCGACAAAATGATCTCCATTCGTCCAGACCTACATAGGTCGTCGTTCGAAGTCGGTGGAAACGACTGTACATTGAACACGAAAAGAAGAAAGCCGCCGACGTTCAAACAACTGTTCAGCGGCAATACTAAACTTCATAAGAATCTCCGGAGGTACTCTTCATCTTTACTATTAATTTGACTCATTTGAAATCAGTGTTGTTAATCAAATTTATTCATTTTAAAGAGGCGTATACCTTTCTTGTCTACTGTACCACGAAGACAAAGTTCTGGTGACCAACGAGGACTACTTACCCGTGGTAGAGATTGACGACACGTACCCAAAAGAAATGCTCAACGATTTCCATTGGTTCTACAAAATAGCTTTCGCGTGGAAGGATCTCAAATGGTTTAAGGAGGACCTGGAAAAATCGACTAACAGCTCGATTAGCTTCAGGACGAAACTCATCCAGGCCGTGACACAAATGCAAGTAAGTCATGGTCCCGACGTCGAAAATAGTTATATTGAACTACGATATTTACGCACCTATATATTCATAATATTCTGTTGTAATCGTAGGACATTTTCAATACGCAAGACCTAGGTAAAGTGTACTATAAACCGATCCGTGACTCGGACGGTACAACTGTGATATGTACGGTTAACAACGTATGTCAACCAAAAAACGTCGTTAATCTAAAATGGACGCCGATAGCTAAGATTAAGAAGAAGTCATCTCGTTCCGATAATCTTACCGACTTGTTGATATCATCTATCCAAGTAAAGTGATATAAGCTCACTCATTTCAGAATTATAACTAAAAATGTATTTGAACAGGACCAGATTATGTTCTACCAAACAAGCAATGCTAAACTACAGAAAGGCTTGTACGTCGGATATTTACTAATGAGAAGCTCAGTGGACATGTTGCATGTTATGGTACCGTTGCAAAATCCCAACATGCCCGTTTGCTGCAAAATACGAGATAATCCGCATGTCAACGCGTAAGTAAAGCGTCTGAAACCTTACTGCTAAAATTCGTACGTCGTTTAAGATGAATAACCCAACGTCATAAGACGAATTCCTGATAAACCGATGTCACCGTAATACACAACGGTTATGCTAGAAACCATAGGCGTGTCTACGGGTCTTGCCTGTCATGCACAGGCATGACCTGCGAAATTTTATCTAACTTACATTATAAATTGCGGTACATAATAATATAAATGTTTTTTCTTAGATTCTGATATTATATTAAATTAAAAAAAGTAAAACTGATTTAATCATTATTAGATAATAATGATAAAGCTCATTAAAAAAATTTGTAGATCATATCCTTAGACCAAAACCTAATTTTTTTAGGGGGTGATGGGGGGTGCAGAAACCTACCCCTCCTGAATATGCCACTGCTGTGCATGACCTGCAAATAAGGTCTGGAAATAAGCTCCTATGCTAGAAACCAGATAATTCAAACGATCAAAGTTAATCGTCTGTTTTTATTTTTATTTTAGGGAAGAATGGCTGTGGCTGCAACAGGGCGCCGGAGCTCCATGCGAGTACAAGTGTCTCAGTTTCGCTTCGCAGTTCAAGGTGGCGACCAACCAGCTATTCTCGCTGGTTCAAATACCGAAAGACAAACGGACGGTACAACGGGTGTACACCAGTGAAGTGATCGAAGTGGATCAAGACGTCAGTATTATAATGATAGTACCGCCAGCGGAGGTCGCGTGTGCTGTAGGTGAGGGTAACCAGTCACCCGTCCATCTGCACCGGATTAAGCTGGTGCCGCTCAGCGTGCAAGTGTATGAAATGATACACTTCGGCACGTACCGGGCGGACACGCTGCTCTTGTATGCCCGACTTTCCAGTGTCGTGCAACTGGATTCGGACGATGCACGATATTCCATCAGACAGGCGTGGAGCTCTTCGGACCTGGAGGCGGCGAAGCAACGGTTGGACACCGTGGAAGCGCTCGAGACGAGCTTGAACGCGGCCTGGAAACACCTGCGATGGCTGTTGGACGTAATGAACTTTGCGCGGGAGAGGTTGTTCCAGTCGCAGATATCTAATTCCAACTGTTCTAAGAGCGCCAGCAATAGTCAACTGGAAATGAAGTCTGCCAAGAGCAACTCGGTAAGCACACCAAAAACCGTATATCATATTAAACAGCCGTCCGAACCGCTGCAGATATGACTGTTGTTGACGAACTTGCGATTTGCAGCTGTTGCAATTGCCCGATACGAAATTGGTCAAGTCCCGGGGTAGTTGGCCGGGACCAGGATTGAACTCAATGCGAACTCTGGAATCCGTGTGCCCGGAGATAAGTCGCAGCGAACAATACCTATCACCGCCTGCCAACGACCGCGAATACGGATTGGCCAACAAACAGAGTTGTTCATCAGAAACTAGCAACGGTACGTGAACTGCAGTACAGTTGTTATCCTATTTCTGCGCGATTATAGTACTGATAATTTGTTAATTTCCTTATAACATGACGTTGGCTCGGGGTTGCAGATAGTAAGGACGATCCGG
The DNA here is from genome assembly GCA_949715065.1 of Periphyllus acericola. Taxonomy (NCBI): domain Eukaryota; kingdom Metazoa; phylum Arthropoda; class Insecta; order Hemiptera; family Aphididae; genus Periphyllus; species Periphyllus acericola. Next base: position 25,920,996 of record OX454268.1, read on the forward strand.
AGTACAACGACGCGCAAAGTTCGGATCCGGATTTATCGTCAAGGATGCCCAATTACGTGGCGTAAGTTACCCGTTGTACAACGGATACGTGTTGTGCGTATCTACGTTCGATCTGATGGTTTTATTTTTACAGATCCAAAGACGTTATTAAAGTGGACGACGAGGGGTTTTCCGACACTACGATTAAAAGCGAATCGCTGGTGCCCGTTCCTGCGCCCGGAATCATCGAGGTGAGATTTTATCGTTACGAGTGTAATACATGTTTCCCAATTGCTAGGTATATAGAAACAACCGATTCACCGCGCGTGCGACGTGTATGCATAAGCCGGGGCAGATTGGTGATATTTTTTCGGCACGGGACAGTAAACTGTCAATAATAAATTTCCCGATCACCCGACACGCAAATCCACCCTCCACCACTGTACTACACCCTCCCGTCCGTCCCTGTATAGGTCCGATCCGTGCGTAATGACTAATTACCATAACCGTGTTTACCAGGTGTGCGCCGCCTACGAAACTGGTCTACCGCATCCCCCCAGTCTCAAGTTGCACATCAGCCCGATGACATCTGCTCGCGAGGTGGTCCAGCTGTTCCTGCAGCAGCTGAACATGTCCGTGGTGGTCAAAGGCAAATCGGGCCCAATATACCCCAGCTCCGAGTTCGGTAACTTCTGTCTGGTTTCGGTGACCGGGGCTCGGGAACGATGCCTGCGCGAGGACTTCAAACCGCTCCAACTGACGCACCCGTGGCGGAACGGCCGCTTGTACATCCGGCACAAACAGGACTTACTGGCCGCGATCGAGCTCCACTCTTCTATACTAACAACGGCTGCTGTAAAACATCATTAATGACAATATAGTGATGATGACTATGGTGACGATGACAACGATAATGACTATTATGATTTCAGTAAGGGCCGTTTACCGGCAAATAATTTAAGTGTTCTTAAAAAGACACGTCGTGTGTTTTTTTAAATAATTATTTAATTTTAAATATTTTATTGTGAAATGTAATCAAATTAATTATATTAAACTATGTACAAATAAAAAAAAATGAATATATAAATTATTATATCACAAGTATTATGGACATTTTTATATTTATGATGTTGGGTTTTAGTAACCCCCTCCCCACCAACGAGTGATATTATAAAATAAATTTAATAATTGCCATGGAAGTTGAAAATTGTGTAGTTTATACAACAATATTATCAAATATTTTTTCATGTAAAACCATCTAAGAGCTAATAATTTAGAGAAATAGTATTATATTAATATATTTTCAAAAAAATTATAGTTCACCGGAGTATGAAATAACTTGACACAATCAAATCCAATTCGTATAGTTTGACTAGTATCAGTTGCGTAGCTATAAATGTAGGGCCTCGTAACAGTATTATATGTTTCGAAGTTTCTGACCCTATAATTGTTAAAATTGTTTAACAATCGGTATTGTAATGCCTGTTATATAAGTAAATATATTTCGTGTGATAATTAACTTCGTACTATCGGTCGTTCGTCGTAGTATAAATTGTCACCACCACAAATTTAATTCCTCCGAGTTTCATTTTACCATAATTTGTACCAATGATTTTGGAATTCACAACTAACGTTGTTCGCCGCAAAAACGATTTTTCCTCGTCAATTTTCCCAGCGAGAACCCGCATTGAACGTTCCAATCAGATTCGCTGTAATGGAATTAAATATGTGAAATCACACGTCGTACATTATATGTTACAAACAAGAATTATTATTATTTTTATAAGCATTTCGAGACACTGGAGTTTGGATTGAATTTTTACATTTTTCAGAGATTATAAATACTGCAATATTCATTAGCCTCGCATAGTTCTTCACATAACTCTTTAATATACATATTATATTTTAATGACTTAAATTTAAACATAAGATTGCTTAAATTTTAAAAAATATATTTTATACCATACCATCTATAAAAACTATCTATAATAATCTATAATAAGTCTAAAATAGTAATAGCCTTTAATTAACATAAAAAGGTGTAAATAGTTCTCGTAAAATGATGTTAAAAATATCTATGTATTAATTAAAAAATCTAAATCATCCTAATTAAGAGTCATCTCTAGTGAAATAAATTGTAAGATTGTTTTTTGTTTTTGTTCTCTTTTGTGTATTTGAATGAAAATTTGACAGAAGTTATTATTTTGGAGTTATGGTAGTTTTGAAAAATTTAATTGAAATTTGATCGGTTTCAAGGATACAATATCGGTCTTAAATAAGTAATGCACCATGTTGTCCTAAAAAACTTGTAAATCTATAACATGCTCAAAACCGGCTGATTTTGATCGATACTTACCGATGAACACACGATTACACCACACTATAATATATATTTAATATTATTTCGTCGTCGAAATAGTTCATTTTAAATCACAAAATAAACTCTTTTAACCGAATGACTCATAAAAACGATTAGTTTTCAAATATGTTCTAAATCACACACTACGATTTTGCGAAAAGAAACATTAATCATATCAATAATATTTATTTCGACGATCGCAATGTACATTGTATCTTATATCTATATATTATTAATTATGTCACATAAGATTTTGTGAGCCGAGGGTGGAGAACAGTGTGACACGGACCCGTGCGGCAGCCGTTATCGAAACTATATCTATAACCGTGCTTTTACGTTCTCGTCAACCACCAGACCGCGGCACGCATCGCCGTCACGACACCCCGATACCCATCCATTACTGGAGAGGGTGTAATATACCCTATTATTCTTAGAAGTAACATTAATTCTTAGGAGTAATATTAATACTCGTTTAGAATATTTTATTATATTAAAATAAAATATAACCATATAAGCATAAATTCAAAACTATAAAACGAAAGGTAAACTTGGTCATTATGTGGATTTCTAAAATACGCAAAGGAACACATGGTTGTAATAAAATGAATTATGCATATTGCATATGCACATCAAGCCGAGGCCGACAAAACGACTTCGCAATACGTACACTTGCCGAAACAAACAGCGAAGGACGGGCGGCAACCCGGATGCAACCATGTATAAAAGAGGACCGAATGGACACCCAGAGTCAGACGTATCCAGCCATCCAGTACAGAAGCTCTGCCTGATATCATCGTTTAGAAGTCTAACTTATGTTTTTATGTTGTTTGATTTATTTACAAGTGTTAATAAACGTTATATAGTACAACTTCACGTTAACTTATTCTTGGAGTAGTTAACATATTAACATTTGAATATTGTTACTGCTGGCTTCAAACCCGGCACGCAACAAGGGAACGGCAGCGGTCGCGACGACGTCCGCGGGGTACAACGAGCAGACTGGTTGTCTTGGATTTTTCGCTCGTCGTGAGAATGGGTGAAACTCTACGCGAGGACACACCGGTACCGTTTCGGTACTGTTCTCAATTATCTCGTTTGTTGTTCTGTTTCACGATTTGCACTAGTGTTCACACAATTAATAGAAATACATAAACCATATAAACATCTTAAAACCGTTTACTTGTTTTTTTTTTTCTTAATTTGTGTGTCACCACCGAACCTGACCCGGCCGCACCCCACGTGCACCGTGTCAAGTGTAATTACGTGTTCGCAATAGATTTTCACTGTTAGGACATTACGAAAGACGGAAGAGGCCGAGAACGATGGTCGAAACGAATCATCACAGACATATCTGATTTGCGACTTTTTGCATCGCGTTGCCATGACCAAGACTTTGTCACTGTCATATTTAATGAATTATAATGATTTAAGACTTAAATTGTTTAAATTGCAATTATAAATTTGATGATGTAGTTTTTATACGAATTTTCGTAATCTGCTGTGTTCATATTCAATGCTAGACAACTTAGAAACAATAGCATGTTGTCGGAAATAAGTTCTATTTGTAAGTGTATGAAATAAGTTTTTCTATCCTTTCACCGACCATATATTATGCTCGGTGAACCACTTCACTTGACCACAACGTATGCGCTACACAATATACCGCTCTATACGGTAGTATACGCGTTCCTCGCGAACGGTTTCAGTAGTCCTCCGTGCGCCCTGCGAGCGATCTTGCTTTACGCACCGTCGGTACATTAGTAATATCTACAGTTCAAGGACATCCACGTTATCTTTGAACCGCCGTTGATACGAAAAGTGGTGTAAAAAAAAACTGTTGCCACAACATAGTGCGTAGGACTGCGCGAAAACGACGAATATGTTTCCGTTCCTCGGGAATGTTGAAAATATCATAACTTCTCCACTCTACCGAATGTCACGACGATGATAAATCGACAGCTCTCAGTGGCCGCGTCTGCTTTTAACCGCAAGCGATTAGATATGGTGCTGGCGCACAATCCGTATGGTTGTGCACAAACCAGAAACGATCCGTACACCGGGCACGAACTTTAACGTTGCCGGTACCAATGCTGACGACAGACCGAAGCATTCCGAATTGATTCGCTAGTGTCGGTCGATCAGTAAAAACACTACGCCAAACTGTTCATCTCCTCTGTGAATCGTAACAACGTATGATTTCGGAACGAGAGCAGAAGGTTATTTATTGATACTTCAACACGCTGGTATTCTCGTATGTGCAACGGACATATCTAAATCAGGTGAGATCCAATAGGATTTATTCATTTCATTTCTTCGCGGGTTGAATCGGAAGGCTCAACTATTACTCTGTAGCTCATACAATATAATGTAATATGGTACACTAAGAACATCGTTCAAGATTGATACCGAATAAAGTGTACATACATATACTCGTATATTATATCCTTGATAAAAACAAAAAATTGTTCGTAATTGTATACTTCGGTGTACGTATTAGAAACAACGCGTTCACGGTCAAATGTCATTTGTTTTTCAACGTTGCCATTAGAAATGTGTAACAGATCATTATGTCGCGTGATAATATTGATATCCTGTGTTCCAGATGGAAATGGGTTTTAATTTTGAAACACGCTACAGGGAAAAATGTGACGAACCGTGTAAAACAAAACTCCAAATAATATTGTGCAAATCAATAATTTGTCAAATCCTTATATTTTGTTTGGTCACTGGTTTACTCTTACAATATTATTGAATGTTACTTGAATCATATTATGCACCTGCGGGATATTTCAATCACTTTTAAATTTGGTTGTGCAAGACTAGAAAAAATACCGTTGGAAAACATTAGTTTTGTGTGAAATATATCATCAATACAAATCCAATAACTTTTAATTCGTCTATTATTGCGTCATATGTTTAAAATATAAAAAGTGACATGACTCAAAACACTTTAAAAACTATTGCACGTAAAACTAGATAAAAAATTGTCAAGTTTTTTTATTACTGGTAGCGAAATTCGATAATCAAGTACTTACACGTAATAAGACTTTATTCTACACAGATGAAAATTAAATAAAACTTACCGGTTCAATAAACATTTTCATAGAATCATCAACATTGAACATTTTTTTTTTTTTATATAAATACGTACAATAAGATGATTATAGAACCTCTGGAATAGCAGTAGGTATAACCAATATTATTTGAAAAAAATTAAATCTTGTTAACCAAATATAATTGATGGAATTAACATAATTATTAATATAATAATATGACATTAACTGTTAAGAGTGATCAAGAAATAAAATCATCATGGACGCATTGAGACATCCAAGGAGGCATGGATATCGTTGGAGACAATTGTTTTCCTATGTTGTCCTACTGATAAGTTTTATGGTATGTATTGTGGATCACGTATTACAGTATTGACCAATAACACTAAATCATTAATAATTTTATTCCGAACTTGGTATCGGTATGTAAGTATGTTGTATCTAATATAAACTCTGAAGCAAACATTTTTAATCAGAACCCATATTTTTCATTTTATATTATATTTATTTCAGCAAAATGGTTGATTCGATGAGTTTACAAAGATTATTAATAGAAATCTTATAATTTTCGAAAATTTTTTATCGACTATCTTCAGAAGTCTCGGTCGACCAACGAGTTACGTCCGTTTTCAACATTGAATTTTAAACCAACCATAATTTAAAATACAAATTAAATACGTGTAAATGAAAAAAAACATATCTCCTTTTCACACTTATATAATATTAATAAAATGACGAATTGTTGACGAAATATAAAAAAAAAAATAATTAAATGCAATTTATTGCGTGAGAGATAAATCGACGATAACAATTTAAATTGTCCTTTTTTTTGTTTTTTGTTAGGTAATTCAGTTAATGTGGTCACAAGCACATGGTGATATATCATTTATATCAAAATGTTCCAACTATACGACGTGTAAATCGTGCACGAACAATACAGATGACTGCAGCTGGTCGTTGCACAAACAACAATGCGAATTTCTGCCGGTCGGCAAGTCGTCCTCTGTTGTACAGAAAGGGACCGCTTATATTATCAACCTTCCTCAGTTCTGTCCCACATATGCTGTTGATAAAATCAGAGATATGAACACGTTTGGTTACAAAATGTCGATACATTTAGACGGATCTCTGAACGGCTACAAGTCGTTTCTCGTGAAAAATGATATCGAGTGCGTCGTGAACTTTGCGGGAAGACATGTGAAATTCGTTCCGTCCACAGGAGCAATCAACTGCAACACGTACCGAGTCGACTCCGATGTGCTGCACCGGTCGAAAGCGGTCGTCAATATTGTCACGGTGCGAGTCAACGGCCGCCCGGTAATGTTGGAAAAAGATCGCGACTATTACGTGATTCTCTACGACCCCGACTGCGGCAGAATCGCGGAAGACGACGGCTGCGCGACTTGCGCGTGGCACGACGCCGAGTACAAGTACTTCAACCGGTGGTGCGCAAAGAACAGCACGTGCACCGGCCTGTGGCACACGTCGTACATGCATTCGACGAGCAAGAACCGGTTGGAGGCGCTTAGCGATCTCGAGCTGACGTGCCCCGAGATCCGGGTGCGGTTGATCGGGCCGAAGTACGGGGTGCTGGGCGGCGAGACGACGGTGACGTTCAGCGTGAGCAACCACTGGATCCTGGCGGAGAACCAGACGGTGGCGGTGACCGTGGCCGGGTTGGACTGCGCGGCGCGCAGGGACGACGGGGACGCGATCTCGTGCATGGTCAAGGACGCGGCGACCGACGGGATCTTACACGAGGGGCCCGTGCGGGTCACGTACACGACGTGGCGGTCCCAGACGTACGCGGTCACGTCGGAGCAGCCGTTCCGGTTCGTCCGGCCCGAGCCGACGGGCGTGAGCGCGGACTGCGTGCCGCTGAAGGGCGGGCGCCTGTTGACGGTCGCGGGACGGCACATGGACGCGGGGAACGCGGTCGTGGTGACCGTGGCCGGGCACGTCCGGTGCGAGACGTTGTCGCGCGACCCCGAGCGCATCGTGTGCGTCACCGGTGCCGCGGACGTGCCCGTCGTCGGCCGCGTCCAGCTCGAGTTCGACCGTTCGCCGGCCGTGCTCGTGGGCGCCCCGGTGTCCGTGTACCCGGACGCCGCGGTGCTGGACGCGGACCAGTCGTTCGCTAGCATCGCGGCCGGCGGCACCGCGATCCCGGTGCGCGGCAGGCACTTCGCGTGCGCCGCGAAGGTCGAGCTCGCCGTGGACGGCGCGGGCCGCACCGCTTGCTACGTGACGAACGACACGTACGTGATGTGCCGTTCGCCGCCGGTCGCCGTGGCCGGCCACGCCGCCGTGGCCGCGAACGCCACGGTCGAGGTGTGGTTCCGGGGCGGCGACTCGGGTTCCGCGCCCGCCAAGACGCCTCTCGCCCTCGTCGCGTACCCCGACCCGGTGTTCGACGGCTTCGACGTCCGCGACGGCACGGTAGTGATACGCGCCCGCGACCCGAACCGGTCGGGCTACGCGGCCGACGACCTGTCCGTCCTGTTCCCCGACTCCACCGGCCGGGGGTGCATCGTGGTCGAGGCGGCCGCCGACGGGGTGCGGTGCGTGCCGGACCCGCCACTGACCGCGGCCGCCGATCTGGTCGAAATCGTCGTGGCGGTCGGCGACACGTTACGGCGCAACGTCACCAGGAGAGCCGAGACCGTCCGCGGCGACGACGGGTCACTCGTGACTCTCACCACCTGGACCCTGGTCGCCGTCCCGGTCGTTTTCTTCCTGTCGCTAATCGTCGTCCTGCGCCTTTTCCTCGGCAGTAAACAGCAGTACAACGTGAAAACACCGACCGATCCTTCAGAGTTGCAACCCGTAGACCAGTTCAAACCGGCCACCATCGCGTCGCAGTGACACTTCTCGCTGACGTGTCAGCTGCAACACCGCGTTGCATTTCATCCATGTCTACAACACTGTTGCCGCTACTTTTCTTACTATTATTATTATTATTATTATTATTATTGAAAATAAGAATCTGCAGCGCTACGTGCGCAGTATGCAAATATGATAAGATTAGACGAATAAATAACTGAGGACGGTCTGTATACCTTTCGAATAAAATATTGTCTGGCAAGGGGAGAGAAATCTCACGACGTCAACGTCCAATCATTGCGCGCACAGTGAGATGAAATATTACAACATCATGTTGACGTATTATCATCTTAGCGCGAGTACCTTAACATCTTAACAATATCGAGTACGTTCGTGAGCGTGTCCTCTCCATCTGCCATTCGAACCATCATCGTTCAACGCCGTGGTCCAATAGTCAGGTGTATACATTTAATGACTTCATTTTAAACTTCAAGTCGTAAACATCATATTGTGTTGCTCATTTTATAAGTACATACATATTTTACGAGATTGGTGACAGCCCTTGTAGGCCCACATCAAGGCTATGATTACTAATCAGGAAACATTAGAGTACCTATGTCTAGTGCAGAGACGGTCTAGCCAGTGCTATACCTATAGCAATTGCAATTCAACCTTAGAGAACATTATCGGCGGGACATTTGTTACCGTTTTACGAATAGCGAATAGTCACGTTACCATGACATACGTCGTATTGTAAATTATTATGGTGCTGACTAAACTGAGTATTTTATTTGACTTAGCCTAAAGTTTCAACCATTCAGAGCATCACGTATACGGTACATTTTTACGCTGTAGTGCAGTGGTTTTCAACCTGTGCGTCGCGTCTCCGAGAGACGTTGTCGTGGCGACGACGCGACCAAAAAAATCAAAGTAATTAATTTTTATACAAACGTATAAATTATGAAATATAATATAAAAAATTTTTTTCGGGGGGGGGGATCGAGATCCCCCTGCCACCGTAAATATGTTCGTAATGATAAGCTAAATTAAATTAGGAGCCGTTAACCCAAAAAGATTGAAAATCGCTACTGTAGTGTATACAGTATAGTAATAAAATAGTTTGTTTTAATTAATTGTATTCATTGTTGTTCATGTAAAATCATATACAAGCAAATAATTAGAGACATTTTCATACTATGATACTTATTAGTATATTACTGAAAATAATAATGGTTCACCAGAGTATATATGAAAAAATAGCTCCTTCAACAGCCATAATCAGCTTTTTGTAAATATTGTTTTCATACAGTGTGGTAAAAATATAAATAACGTAACAGTAATTATATTAGAAAATCCAGCTAAACAAAATGAATGTACGTAACATGTTTATTATTCGTTTGCTGAAAATTAATTTTATAACTCATGACGGAAAATGATTTACTTCAATTGCATTATTAACTGTCTTATAAAGAATAGCCTGACCAGTGATCCCATTCAAAAGACGTAATAACTAGAGCTAGCGACTTACCGCCATTGGGACGAGCGTCACGAGGGAAAAGGCTCACCTAGACCCTGATACATGCAATCGAGTCCAGGTAGACTTTTATGGCTGAGACCGCAAGGTCTACGACGTATTAAGTCGAAACGCCTAACCGGTGATGATCTGACCTAAACGGGGGCAGATACCGGTACCACGGTAGGAGGGATCGCTACTTAGCATTTTACTACTGGCGGCAACGTCTGGTAAAGCACCCGTCTTAGGGCTTAGGCATCGTGTTGGTTGTTGAGCAATTCTTATAGTTGAAGAACAAATGCTAGTCCAGGCGAAAGTTCCTGGTGGTGGCTTGTGGGAGGTGAAAAGCCACCGTGAACGACGCGTGGTGCAGGCAAGTGGTGGCGATGCTCCCGGGGACATAACTGCTCTACACCATAAGGCATAGGTTGTCCATAACCATAAATGGGCAGAGACTGGACAGGTCTCAGCCCGACAAAGGCGACCGGCAGGTGAATGAAATCCGCGGCCAACCGGTACGAGCCACTGTTCGCTTAGAGCAGTGGTTCTCAACGGGGGTGATATCGCCCCATAGTGGGCGGTGAAGGGTTACCGAGGGGCGATGAACCAGTTTTGGGTGGTATGGGGGTGGTGAACTAGGTTTGGGTGGTGGGGGGGCGAGGGTGTTCACGCAAAAACGTTGTACATGGTGCGACCTAAAAATAATACATACTTGATAATCCATATAGTAGCTATCTATCTCTATAAAAAATAATAGGTACTATCATTGATAATAAATACTAGTATTTATAATCAATGGTCCTATGTTGAGCAATGCACAATAACTTATCTTTGATTTTTTTCCAATTTATTAACTTTATTGTTTTTGCGATTGTGCGTGCACATTATATTTTATTACACTGTATTATCTTAAATTTTAGAATTCTCACATTGGGGGGGGCGTTAAAAAATTGATTGCTGCTCAAGGGGGTGGTAACTTAAGAAAGGTTGAGAAACACTGGCTTAGAGTGTCCTGGGGGTTTCGGTGCTGGTGGTCCCTATGATGACTCTTGGAACGGTGGCTTTTTAGGCGCCCCTCGAACACCGTGGCACCTCTGCGGCTCGTGAATAGCTCTCAGAGCTAATGTACGGTCCGTAATTATAGGTATGCGTTCGCGCGAACCTCAAAACATCGGGGCAGGCACTCACTGTCTAATAAAAAAACTTTATTGAACTTAAGCTTCACGTGTTTTTACATCAAAACATCAGATTTTAGTTTTCCTAATAATTTTTATCAATGCTATAATAATTATTAATATTATTGGATTTACAATCAATTTAACGGGATCCTGTTGAGAATATGGTTGATTCAAATCGTTTACTTTAATTTATAGGAAGTTTTAATCACTAGTTCTTAATTAATTACGCGTTTAAATAATAATGAGTCATTATTATAAATTTAATTATGAATCATAAATATTAAATATCATAACAATAATAATGCGTGATAATAATAAATAAATAATAATAAAGTGTTATACAACTGATGTTTTCATACTACATAATTGCATAATTTATTTTCGTTGTATTACATTTTCGTTTTATGACCAATGAATGATGAAAATATTAGTCTCTTTTATAATGAGAAAAAACAAATGTAGTAATGAATTATTTAGTAAACTTGTTCAATGTATACGCAAATTAAAACTGAAAAATATAAATTTTGTATACATTTTTTGCACTTTTGCAAAGGTACCTAGTAGTATTTGCAATAAAAGTATATTTGTTATTATCATTTTAAAACTCTATACGACTATATGCATGAATTTTTTATTCACTGTAGAACTTTTTACTTAATGCCTGCAATGATTTTATGCATTTTAAGTGCAAGTTTTCGTCTAGCTCCCCCTTTTTTATTGCATGATCTGCTCCTGGTTAGACGATAAATCAACTTTTAAAAAGAAAAATATCGTAAATTATTATTATTTTGCCAGTCACATACGTACATATACGACTATACGAGTACAGTACAACATACTTACTGTAGTTTAGTACATATAAGAGTATTATAGAATTATTTAAAATTTGTATTTTTCAATTCTTCTTGCGGCTTCTAAATAATTTGCTTAGATATAATACAACAATAAAAAAAAATAATAGTGTTAAAATTAACACAATAAAAATAAAAATGATTACATCTATAATAAAATATTGGTACCAACTCAAGCCATAATTTTGAAGCGATTTATGATCGTGTTCATTTCTAATCGCATATTCAACCCAATATACTGCAGTATGTAGTGCAGATTCCGGTAAATCTAAGTATATGCTAGATGCCTTTCGAGCATTTTCTTTGAAACTGTAAATAAATTTTAAAAAATACATACATTTCAATGATGATGGATTTTGATCGTAGATTGGTTCCCATAGGTGTCGAATAAATCAATGACAATAATGTATATAACTATACCTATTACCTTGAATCAAATAAAGTTTTTTCAATTGCTTCGTCGAGAACATTTTCTTTTAATTCGTCGAGGGACATTGCAATGCCAAATCCGTTATGCACGGTGAATTTCATGTTGTAAAACTGATCAGTGAAAAACGGAAATCCAATAACAGACATCTGTATGGTAGACCATAATGCAAAGCTTCTACAAGACTATGATATCCACCGTGAGTTATGAAAAGCTTACAATTTTTATGACCTTAGAACGCAATAAGGTATGAAATAATTAATAACAGGAATATCAGGTAACTTTAAATCTGTGTTGAAGGAAAATAATTTTCACGTACTCAAAATAAATTGTTGCGGGAACCATTTGTCAATATATACATTCTCGGGTATGTTATCGATAGTGCCATTTTCCCATTTCCACAACACGATCTGTGAAAGTTTTCTAAACGAATCAATGAACACTTTGACATTGCGTCCAGCAAGATTTGAGACATTTATATTAGATCCAAAACTAAAATATATAACACCATCCACGGCTGCATCGAGAAGTTTTTTTAATTTCTAAAAATAATAAATCTTATTTAAATGAAATCTTATACAGGCATCTACATCAGAATAAAATGTAAAATGAACCTGATCAGGGTTTAGCCTCGTGGACGACTGCATAATATGCATACCAGCGACCGATATGACGTTCGGAGGATATGGCCTTGAATAAGATACCGAGAAGTGGCTATTGACTAATGTAAGTTGGATGTTCTTTCTCAGTTCGTTTAACGATGGACAATCACGATGTCCAGGATACACGTATAAACTATCAATCATGTCCTGTTCCTTTTTCTCGAGCATGATATTGAACAACAATTCGGCTGCTGTGTTTACAGTGTTGTAGAACCGTTCGGAAAACGACATGTTGTCCGCGTGGTGTAACCACATCGAAGGTACGTATGATGGATTGTTCGGAATGCCCAAATAAGTACTGAGTGTAGTTGAGGGTACCATGGGACTTAAGCACACCACCGGAGCAGAATATCTATAATAATCTATTTATAAATATGCATATTTCATTTCACACGATAGAGTATAGGTGTATATACTTTAAAAGTGTTAATTCGTCACAAAACATTACCTATGGCCTACTGCGAGGTATACATCAGTATACCAACACTCGTTTAACACCAAATCAAAATTATATTTAGTACTGTTCAAAAACGATTGCATTTCTTTTAATTTTAAAGTTTGTTTGACAATATCCAACACGGAAAACTTGACGTCAATCATATTTGTCATTCGATACGCACTTCGGATCTCCATTAGATCACGTGGGCTTTGTATTTTTACTAATAAAATAAAGAATTTTGAAATTAATAAAAAATAATTGTGTACTCGTACATTGTATTGCATTGCCCGTACGGTAATAAAAAATGGAAAATAGTAAAATAATAATTATTCTGAGACTCTGAGTTATGACCAACAATGATTTAACAGTATTAATAAATTATAACATACCTCTTGGAACAAATACATGTGTGTAAGTCAATGGCACACTATCTTTTGGGCGAAAAGGACTGACAACGGTTAAATCGTGACCACGCTTTGCCAATTCTAAAACCAAAGGATGAAATCCAGAAAAATGACTATATGATGGAATAGGAAAAAAAGCCAATATGTTTGCACCAAGAATTGCTTGCACCCAGCTTGTTGATAGTATAATAATGAAAACCTACGGTTAATACATAATGTACAACACATGTATAACAATTAATAATAGCATCAATCTTATTGAGCAAATTGTATAAGCTGCATACTTGGTACTTCATTTCAAAATAAATATTCTTAAATTTATGATAAAGTTAAAAAAAAACGTCTATTGAAACTCGCACAACAGAATGTCCCGAATAAATGATTAAGCATTAAACTAAAATAGTATTCGGAAAAATAGTGTTATATATAGTAATTGTTATGTAATAAATACTTATTTTTATTTACAATTAATTTTTTTATAGTGATTACCGATAAGCATTTAGTTTTAATTTCTTTATCGATGAAAAATAAAGTATTTAGTCGATCTAATTAGTCTAAATTAAAAAAATAATACATTTTTCTATACATCTCTAAAAGAAAATAACGTCAAAAAGATTGCCATCATAGATTAATGTTGATTTTTTAAGTTAACCAGGCATATTCAGAATTTTCTGTTTTTGGGGGGTATAAAAATTTAACTAAACATTTTTTTGAATTTGATATTGTTTTTATTGTAATCATGCATTTTATTCCTTTTTTACAATTGGTGATAATATAAGTTGAGATTTATAAACATTAATTTTTTCTTAACTATAGGTAATACTAGACATCGATGTCGCAACCGGTGTTTTATTATCTATATACATTATACATATAGGATACCACCCCTATTCACTCATCAACGCCCAGAGCAAAGCGCTGGGTCTAGAGACTTGAAATTTTGTACAAAGGCTCCTTGAGCAATGTAGGGGCGTACTAAGAAAGGATTTTTAAAAATTCGAACTCTAAGGGGGTAAAAAGGAGTTTTTTAAAAGTTTGTATACATTTTATATAGTTATATTATATAACTTATATATAATAAAACCAGTCGCAGCCCGCAGGTAATCGGCGAGCCGCGATTGCAACACACAGATTGAGTTTGGTTAGTTATTTTCGTGCGGTACACGAATATTTTTTTATTTTATTTTTTTATTAAACAAATAATCCGCGGCAACAAGGCCATTGGACGTTAACAATTTACAATATGCGTAGAATATTGTTAAGTGCTGTTTGTCGACCTACAGTTCTTGGCACTTTAATAACTCCTAACATACGAGTAGATTCTTCTGAATTAAAAAATATTTGTTTAAGCTCATCATCGGCATTTTCTCGAATTTCACTAAATATTTGACATCCATCTGTTCCTCACTCATAACAATATGACAAATTAATATTAACTTTTTGTAGTGCTATAGATAGTGGTAAAGTTAAAGAAAAAAACTTCTCAATCGCATGTACAGCTTTGATAAAAACTGAATTATTAATGGAATTTGAAAGCTGAAAAGCTGCATGTGACGTGTCTATACTTGAACACTCTCCTAATTTTTTTAAAGCATAATAAATAGCCTTATAATAATACGCGGGCAACGCCGTGTTCGGTACAGCTTGCTTATTATATTGTAACATGAAACATATATGCGAGCGGGTTAGCGGCGGCGCTGTAGAGTCACTGTATCAGAAGTTATAATCCGCACTTATTTCTATTGTTTAAATTAAAAAATAAACGCAAAACATTTATATTCCATGATTGAGTTCGTACATTAAAGTGGTGGTCGATATCAGGAATATTTTTGACGTGTAGGAGGTAGTGGTGACCACTGGGCACCCCGCCGACCGATCATTAAATTTAATGTAAGCCGGCAACGAAAAAATCGTTTGTCTAAAAATAATTGTATTCGATAATAATAGTCAACGAAATTACAGAGTACAGACAATACACACTTTATAGTTACCAGAATTTCAGTTCAGTGACTATTTGTAATTTTTTAAAATTATTGTTGTACTTTATTTGCTCATATTTGATGTACCTAATTAATATTGTATGAATATTAGTATTAGTAGGTTAAAAACCTCAATTAAAGGTTCCAAGTCTTATGAAGAAAACGAAGAATGTCAGATTTAATTCATTATTTTTAGGACACATGGATTGTAAGACAATGTCGGAGAGCGAGAAGAGCCTCTTTATTTTCTATAACGTTGGGAATTGATATTCATTATTGAAGAACGATATTCCTCGAATAATTCGATCAAGGGTTGGCGTAATTGTTTTAATTCCATATTAAATTCTGCTCGTCCTCCAATCTGAACCTTTTTTTTGATTCATTAACGAACAAGGGCAGATACAAAGAAGGGGCAACAAGTTCAATATTTTCTTAATAATTTATACAAGTGTACAACTATACCGATATTCAATAACACTTTTTGACTTTTTTGTATCAAAATAATTTTTTAATTTGGTTTAGTAGGTATTGAGTTCATTTAAGTATAAGATTTTAATTAAGTTACACACTCAAAATTAAAAGTTCTTGCATTCTAAAACGATAAGACCCATCACCAGTATTTCTGTTGAGAGTAAGACAGATTTCTATACACAACTAATTTTATGTCGATTAATAATAATTAATAAGACAATTCCTATTCTTATTTTATTAATTTATAAATATATAATATATATATTTCCCCCTCCATTTAGGACCTCTGTTATCCGCTCTTGTTAACAAAGGAAGAATCATCTTAAAGTTAAACAGTACAATTTCTGGGATCAAACCGCCAACAAAGAAAAATTACAAAGGTTCTGCGATTATACTTAAAGCTATATGTAATGACCAGGGCTCGGGACTTTATGCTCTTAAAATCATAACAATATGCGCATACATATGCATAATTAAATATCAAAATATGCGCTTAAATATGTGTTTATTTTGAATTAAAAATGACGTACCAATATAAAAAAATTTAAAAAATATAAATGTTATACATTAAAAAGAGAGTTGTAGAAACAAACAACAAACTGTTGAATGGGATGTCTGGTTTTTTCAACATTCAGCATCATGTTCTATACCTAGCAATTCAAATTAATTCAATTAATTTTCCTACGTAAAAAATAATCATTATTTAATAATTCTAATTATGTACTTACTTGCGTTACACTGTATTATTAAATGCTTTTTGATTTTTATTTTTGCTTATTAATCGTTAATGAAATTAAAAAGTATTGAATATGCATTAAAAACGAATAATTCTTTACAATATGCATGTGAAGAAAAAAAACTCAAGATATGCAAAAATATGCAACAAAAATTTTAAAATTTGAAATCCTTGTATCACAAAACAAATATGTATCGAATCCGGTTTCTCGTATCTATTTCCCGAACAAATATGCAAATGCATAAAGTCCCGAGCCCTGGTAATGACTAAAATGACTCAATATCAAATGTAAAAATATAATTATATTTGTATTATTTGTTTTTTGTTTTAAATATATTTTGAATAAAATATAAAGGCCCCCATACACGTCAAACAAATTTGCGCAACTTCTGTGTTTGTGCAAACATTTTGAGCGTGTATGGTGTGGTTTGAGTAGTTGCGCAACGGTTTGAAACAAATCGGTCAAGTTCGAAATTTGTTGCGCAAACGCTTCACGATTGACAATCTGTTGTACGTGTATGGCAGTGTTTGACAAGCATCGGCTGTCAAAAACCTCAAGACGATTGGAAAAACGTATGAAATAGATAATATTAATTATTAATTATTATACTTACTTTACTAGTAATAATAATTAATATATTATAATTATAATAAATTTACTTATATCTATATAATTTGTTTTTATATTATTATTAAATTTTATTTTTATTATAGAATTTACTAAATATAAAATTTAGTTTTATAACTATGGCGTCTAAAATTGATGACAATATTAATATTTCCGCTTCACTTTTTTCTTTTCCGTCAAACAAGCAATCACTATCGCAGCACAAGTATCATCGGTGTCAGACATATTAATATATTATTGTAGAATATTTTTTTATACTGAATATATTTCGACAAGATCAAAAATTGAACTGAAGTTGGCACAAGCCATAGGAACGTGTGTGTCCGAAATTTGTACAAACATCGTATTTGCACAAACACAGAGGTTGCGCAAATTTGTTTGACGTGTATGGGGGCCTTAAGAGAAACTATATAAAAACCATAAAACAAAACCGTATTCATCTATAAAAAAATTTTTTAAGTTTTAAATTAAATTAATATTATAACTTATAAGTTATAAGTATTGGATGTAAACGTATAGTACAGTTAACCGTAAAATAATAACCATATATCATTATTAATAAATTATCCACATTCCATAAGGATTCAGGACATCATCATAGTCTATAACAGCGTTTCCCAAACTGTGAGACGCCTCCTTTAGGAGCAAACAGGCGTAAATAGAGTTGTACAAGCAAAAATAATTTCAATCAACAATTAGAATTCAAATAATTATTGTTACATGTGTCATATTTTATTTATTCGTGGGAGGTGCAATAATATATTTTTATTCTTAGGGAGGCTTGAAAGAAAAAAGTTCGGGAACCTTTGGTCTATAATATTGTTCAGTATGTTGGGAAGGATTTATGTAGTACTGAATTGGAGCACATAGGCTTAATATATAATAAAAAGTAAACAAATTCAACTTATAAAACAATATATATTTTGAATCAAATATCTTGTTTGTATTTTATTCCTAATAATTATAATTTGAGACATTTACAACATCTTAACTATTAAAAATAAGAAAAAATTGTAATTTATTTTTAAGTAATTTTAATTTAATTTGTAATAAAATGAAATATAATTAATTTAGATTTTTATATAATACCGTTTGTTATATTATTAAAATTAGAAAAAAATAAAATGTATAAATACTTTTGAATAAAAATGGATTTATAATATACTCATGTTTGGACCACTTCTTCTGTTTGCGAGATGAGCCTGAAAAATTATATAATATTCACAATTATTCATTTATCACAATGAGATTAATTTTAAAAATGTTTAATAATTATTAATCATAAAATAGAAACCAATAATTTTTTTGAAGTTTATGGGATATATGTATAGCATTCATTTTAAGATATTTTAGGTAGTAAAATATTGCATATTTCTATACTTTTTAGTGCTATAAAATCTGAGCCCTGGTAATTATATATATAATTGTTGATTATAAATTATAATATATAACTAGTAATACATAATCAATGATGTTTTGTACAACCAAAATTGTGGGTTGATTTAAATAGTTCAGAAAAAAGTTCTCATAATTTTAAATGATGTAACTGATTTGGAAATCATTATCAACGTGGATATTTTAAGTAGTTCTGTCATAGATTACAACCTATAGTTGCATGATAAATGATTAGTAATTTTCATTGATTTAAATTATACTTATATCTAGTATATTTAATTTTATTTCTGAATGAAAATGCTTATATTTTTTTTAAAGATACAAGAATTTTACTGGTTTTTGATTTGTACATTATGGTTCTTCACAAATAATTGAATAACGCGCCTCAGTGTTTTTAATTATATTTTAATTTAATAGTATCTAAAAACAATACCCCATCTTTTAATAGTAATTTACCTAAATATATAACACAAATCAAATTAAAAAAAAAATTATAAACTATTAAATCCTTTGTTTTCAATTAGATAAAATATAAAGATTATTTAATAAGTTATAATTACCTTAATTATAGTTCCAAATTGAGGCCTTCTAAGTAAGCTGTAAGCAGTCACTAAGAGTTGTTGACAAATACGATGAAGCCCCGGATTTCCATCACAAAAAATATCAATACCCAATTCAAGCCCTGTACCAAAATCACACTCATCACATGCTATATTAGCATAATTAATGATTGGTTGTAATTTATCCATAGCCTGAATTTTTTTACTTTCACTTGATTCACGATAAGTTTGTAGGATAGTACGTAAGGTTCCTACAAAAGTAATATTTTATGTTAATCAAAATAAGGAATAGGTATACAGAATTCTTTCATTAACATACTCTCAGATTGGGCTAAAGGTCGATAACCAACATCAGTTTGACTATCATATGGAACAACAATACCAGCTTTGTGAAATGTTTTTGCAACAGCACTGGCTTTACGGCTTAAATTTTCTGTAATATAATGGTGTTCATAACTAAACAGTTCCTTTTCAAATTCGGCTGCCACATTACCAGTCATGTTTTGAACAATTTTTCTAAAAAAGTTGAATGATGGATGTATTAAAATGAATAATAATGAATTTAGATGTATTGATTTATATTATAGACAGTTATAGATTTACCTTATAGCATAAAATACATTATTGCTAGTTTTCTGGATAATACAGTCTTTTTTTGAATCATTGGTAGCAACGAAAACTGGCATATCAAATGGCCGATCTCTATAATATCCAATATGGAATTCAGAATCAGTGCTTGCTATGATTGTCTAAAAAAAATATTTATATTTATTATTCAAGCTTATGGAATTTTCCTAAATCGGATTATATATTTTCAAACATTTTGTCAGTAAAAACTAGTCATACAAACAAGTATAAGAGACATTTCATAGATTAAGTAGTTTAAATTTAAGAATGCTATTAATAATTATTAATTATTGTTATTGGTGAACTAAAATTGAATATGTTATTTTTAAGAACTTTACATAAATTCCTAAATATTTTTATATTGTAGTATAGATGAAAAAATTAAATGGTCGAGACGATTCTGTCGACCAAGGAAAAGGATGAACGCGAGGAAGAGGCCTTGCGAAGGGCACAGGGGAACGTGTGCCCGCCCTGATGGAGAACGAAACATCCAGAGCGGTGGACTCCGGTCGGCTCACCAATTGGATGACAGGCACGAGAATTCAAGGGTGGCGGACTCCGGTCGGCCCGAGAAGGTCAGGAAGAGGTCCAGTAAGACTTGTAATGCACTAAATTGAGCGGGGCAAGTCGGGGAGCTGTCCCGTCTGCCTCCCACGTATGTAATTATATTTGACACCGTCAATAAACGATGGCGGCGCCGCGGAAGCAATGCGAAAGCAGATCCCGCGGCGTCGTCGGTTAAAACAGGAAAAAAAAAAAAAAGATGAAAAAATTAAATATCTGAGGCATGGAAATTACTTTTTTTAATATTTTTATTATTTAAACTTGGTAAACAATTAGTCTTGACAATTAAATAGGAACAAATTAACTTCAATATAATTATTCACAATTTATTTGAAATTTGAATTTAACTATAAATTATGCAATGATTTTAATAATTGTCACCAGTCATAGTAATTTATCAAATATGTAATGGAGGCAACTATTAACAAATTAAAAAAAAAATCTTAAACATAAATTTAACACCATCAAATTATTTATAATAAAATGAAATACTGATAAAAATAGTACAAAATATATATCTATACATAATAGACCTGCCAATGTAAATACATTATAAATACAAGAAATATACACTTACTTGAAATTCTGGAGGATCATAGTAATAACGCCAATGTAATACAGTCTTATTAACATCTTTTGTATCATATTCATTCATACGTCCAGCTAATACATCATAGGGTCCAACAAGTTTAAGTCCAATTGATAAAAATGCATCTAAAATACATTTTTTATAGTTAAAATTGAACAAAATAATCAAAAAATGGAGATTAAAATAAAAAATTAAAACCTTCTGGGTGAGCAGGGCATTTTTTTGAACAAAAATTCCATAAAACGTAAAATTCTTTTGGCATATCCCCTACAAGGAATAGCTCAGAAATTTTTTGGTTCCAATGAATAGGATTACTTTCATTTTGTTGTCTCACAATAGGTTGAGATGAAATTTGCTGTTCTCCATCATTTGAATCTAATCCAGAAATTTGCTGTTCTCCATCATTTGAATCTAATCCAGAAATTTGCTGTTCTCCATCATTTGAATCTAATCCAGAAATTTGCTGTTCTCCATCATTTGAATCTAATCCGATCAGAAAAATAAATGTTTATAAAGTAACCTTTAAATAAAACAATTAAATATTATGATTCTAAAACCAGTTACTGTAAATCAAAAATGTTCAAGAATTGTTGAGGAAATGTTTGGTAAAACAATTTTAACGCATTATTAATTCACTTGTAATATTTTAGTTCAACAACTCTCGATCCTGTATTCTAACTAAGCATTCATTTCAAATAAAGTAAAATAGAATTGAACAAAAATTTGATATATATATTTATGAGCAATAACGGTTTACCTTATAAAAAAAATTTATCTCACCATTATATAATCTATAGCAATCCATGACATCATCAAGATAAGTAATTTTTTTTTAACTTTTACCAGTATTACAGCAAGCTATACTCTGTTGTCAACATAGATAATAAATTTAATTAAATTGAAAATTTAAAATGAACATTTAATTTGTTTAAACTGACCAATAAACATTTTAAGTACTAAAATTTTAGATACAACCGCCTTATCCCGCTTAACCACGACACCCCCTTTTACTATAATATAACACATAGTATAGACATTTAATAAGCTTTCATTTAAATCACATGGATTAAAATACAATGTAGATCCTTACTTCATCTGAAAATTGTTTACAAAAACCACAAGTAAAACATTAAAAAGATAAATAATCAAAACTATTTAAGTTAATAACTAGCAATATCATATTTTTAACATAAATAAAAAGAATATAATTTAAATAGAATAATTCATTTTTAAATTACCAGGTACTTCAACTTGAGATGCTTGAGATTCACCAATAAATGTAAACCTTTCAACTTGTCTGCTAGATGGCACATGAGGTGATCTAACAGTTTCTCCATCTAAACGTCGAGGTGTAAATAATGTTGGAGTACATGGAACAATACTATCACCACCACAATCGTCCAGTACAGTACTAGACTGAAAAAATAATAGTCGTAAAATTATACTACCTGTATGGCTGTATATATTTTATTATTAATAAACTAAAAATTGATAGATTTAAAAAAAAACTAGCTGAATTATCTGTGGCTTCATACAGAACAATCTCGGCCAGGACCAACATTTTATAAACATTTAATTTTCAGAATCTAAGCTAAATGTAGCTTGATTACTGCCTTTATCAATATATAATATGAGTATGTGATGTATTTACATAGTTTCACGTTGATGTGTAAGTCAAATATTTTGAGTAACAGTGCCCAATGGGTTGAACTTGTAAGGGACTATCCATCCTTTATCAATACTGAT